>NKCI01000210.1:0-66411 GCA_003946985.1 Fusarium duplospermum | reverse complement strand
TTTAAAATAAAAAAATAAAAAAAAATAAAAAAATAAAATAATAAAATATATATTAAGCCTAATATAAATTTTATTATTAAGTATAATTAAATATAATTAAAGTTTAATTTATATTTTTTTTATATATAATAATAAAAAAATAAAAAAAATAAAAAAGTAAAATAATAAAATATATATTAAGCTTAATATAGATTTTATTATTAGGCTTAATTAAATATAGCTAAAATCTATTAATAATTAATTTTATAAATAAAGCTAAGCTTAATTTAATATAATTAAAGTTTAATAATATAAGTAAAACTAGGCCTAATTAAGTATAGCTAAAGTCTAATTTATATCTTTTTTATATATAAGATATTTATAATATATTTAAACTCGCTTATTATATCTTAAAAAATAGTAATACTATTCTTTCTCGCTATTAATAGGGCAAGGCACCCTACCTCCTAATAGTAAGTAACTACTAGGCAGCTACTAGGAGAATAGCAGAGCTAACGCATAAAAGGACATATGATTCAAGTCGGTTTGGTCTAGTTACTGCTCCACGCATGGATTTCTAATAATAATCTAAGCTATTATATACTATAGAACTAACTTCAATCATAAGGACCTGATATCTTATTGGTCTCAGATGGCGCCAGGTAAGTCAATGGGAGTCCCAACGCGAAATAGCCTGCTTATTATTATGCGAATGTTCTATAGTATTAAACCTCGCGTCTCATGTCGCAGCGCGATATCACGGATTGCTCCGTTGTGATTAGGTTGGTCTTGCGAGCTCCTCGATCGAGTCATGAGGTCCCGCCGACGTCTTTCCATGTTCTATTGTATTCATCTCCATATCCACCGTGACATAGATACGTCGCCTGGATGAATCATCGTCAAGACGCTCCCAGTCGCCATTCATGGCACCATTCGTGACATGTCGTGGCTTCGCGAATCGTTGCGAGCGGCTCGTCGTCCCGATTGTGCTGCTGACGCCCAGTGCGTTGGAGTTTACATACGGCGTGGTCCCTGAGGAGTGACCGTGAGACGAGTCAAAGTTGATCCAGCGCTTGAGAAGCTTTCGTAACGGTGGCAAGCACCCAGCGACGATCCCGACTCCCGTTTCGAAGACGCACCAGAGGGCGACGTTGCAGACCCGGTCTGTAGGGGATGTTAGTTACATTGCTCCCGGGCTAGAGTAGGTAGACAGCATACATAGGTAGTCCTTTTCGGGATTGAAATAGAACTTGATGTAGGGCATTCGTATGATGGTGGCTATGGAGGCACTGCTCCCAATCAGCATCTCTCGCATGAGTGAATTCATAAGACGTAATGGCTTGCACATACACGGCACCTAGCCCAAGCACGAGCGAGATGGATATCTTCGTCGCCAGCTTCATTTGGGCCTTGTAAAGCATGAATCCGGGCAGCACGGCGCATACGGTGTCGGTGACCAGGGACGATGCCGAGACAAAGTAACTTAGGATAGCCAGGGTGGCTGGCGCCGCGCATGTTCCTTCTCCGGTCCATGTGGCCTGCAGTGGCCGGCAAAGAACAAAGAGGCTGATGAAGACGATGAGCGCCGACGCAATAGACATGAGTAGGGTCAGCCAGGCGATGATTCGATGTGTCGGAACGATGGCAATTCGAAGAAGGGTTGAGCAAATGGAGGCTTTGACGAAGACGAGAGCCGCGCAGTACAGTATCTGAAAGAGCCAGACAAACTACATGTCTTGTCAGCAACACGGGGGGATATCAAAATCCAGCACATTCCTCACCTTCCTGCCATATGGCTGTATATCTTCGGGCAACTCATTGTCGCGAATACCCATCCCATAGTACGTAGCCTGGCAAGATACGCCGACGAGGCAAGAGAATAGTACCTGGTGGTGGCGATATTAGCAGCAGCTATTGTTGACAGTTAGAGGCACCGCTTACATAGCCAGCAAACATAAGGCCATCGTCCATGCCGAGCACATCATGTTGAAACCTGACTAAGATCCGCAGAAAGATGGTGATGGTACTCAAGATGCCAAAGATAATGGAGCAAACCAGCTGGGCCATGCCGAGCCCGTGAGGCTCAACGGTAGGTACGCCTGTCATGCTGCGAATGTTAGATGATGATGCTGATGAGCAAGAAAGATGAGAAAACGCGAGGAAGATTTGAAGAAAACTTAAATCGTTATTGACATCATGAGGCGGAGGCTGTCCAATAGGGGAGTACACAAGAAGCCACTATATCTCTGCAGGAAAATAGGTGGCTACCTAACTCCTCCATACGAGTTGCCACTTTGCCGCCGATCATTCGCCCAGAGATTTTCGCATACACGGATTGGTGTATTATATCTTCAATGTGCCCCCTTAAGGCCCTGATCAGAATGGGGGATCTTGGAGATAACAAGGTTTAGGATTTCGGGATAGATGCCTATCAGACGCACTTAGCTTGATTTAGTACCACTTCCAGCAGGCAAATTGTCATAAGAGCACACTTGCACATAATGATAAGTCTCCTTCTTGCCACGATTTCCCGCACGTTGCGGACTTGCTCCTTGAGGCCAAAGGGATGATGATTATACCTGAAATTCTGAGCCAAAATGAACCCGCCGCGACGGGGTGTAACAGGCTGATTCACGCAACGGGGTTTTGGTACAAGACGCTGGCTAAGCTAATTTTATGTGCTGGCCTGTCTCTTCTTGCAACGGGGATCAGTCAGAACCCCGTTCCTGATCAGGGCCTAAAAGGGGAAATCTCACCCCGATACCCAACAAGGGGGGACGCCTCAAAGGAAGATCATCGCCAGTAGCCGATATTGGAGCCAGTGCGCAAGCTAGGCCCCGGACATAGACCAACGTTTCTGCTCGAGGTAATCAACGCCGGGCTTAATAGGCCCTTTTAAACAGAAGTGGTGAGCGAGTTCCGATGCCGAAGTGATACAAAACATGACGCGCAACAGATATGGCCAAGTCACGCGAATGTCGTATCTTTCGTCCACCGAGACTGCGACTGTCCACTTGCCAAGGTTGTATCTACACGTAAGACGCTCAAGAGAAATACTACGTCGCCTGGGTGCTGAAGATTCAAAAGTTCCTGCTGCATCGAGGGGAACCCTCGTGTTGGCTACACCCTGGTTTGACGATCGCCACGGCTAGGATCTGAATCCTGACATCCTGGGGAGAAGGGGAATCAGACCCAGTTTGTTGGAAGCCGCGTGCTTCCCTATTCGCCTGTCAAAATAGAGTTTCGGGTGTCATATTTGTACATGTTGGTTTCAGGGCCCTGCATAGTGCCAACAACTGCATGGATAGGACCGCGCATCCTATCCCTGGTCACGAATTGAATTGCATGGCGCCATGGGTTAGATATGCAAGCGGTCGTGACTTGACCGCCTCTTTTGTAACCTTTCGTTATGTAGCGTCTCGTCTCGTCCCAGCACATCTTTAAAAAGCCCAATCCTACCCCTTGAAGAAGCGAAAAGTAATTCATATAAAACCATCTATTACCTGCTCTCCTCCTCTCAATATGACCATCCCTACCTCTGTCCATACGCTCGAGTTCGGCTCTCGCAACACCACCGGGACGTGGACTCCGTTTGACTGGAAAGATCCTCTTCATGGTCCTCAGTCAAAGGGCGAGGTCGTGACCATCCGTACTGGAGGAGCCACCGGCGGTACGCTGGCGTCGGGTCTGTGGCGGACGGGTCCTGGCATCGCAGGCTGCAATGATGACGGCACTTGCGATATCGTGTATTCGGCTCCGTTAGGTGACGAGACCATGGTTCTGCTCGAAGGGTCAGCCGACGTCCTAGCAACAAAGTCAGGCAAGAAGTACCATTTCAAAGCGGGAGATATCCTCGCTCATCCCAAGCACCTCGACCTCAAGTGGCACGTCAATGGGCCGTTCCTGAAGAAGTTCTGGGTAATATGGGACGCCCCCCTCGAGGGCACCAAGAGCGACGAGCTCTTTGTCGGCAACATCAACGACAACCCCAAGGACTGGACGCCGTTTACGTGGGATGAGCCAGGAAAAGGCTCTCAGACGGCGGGTGAGCTGACACTGGTTCGCAGCACCGGCTCTACGGGTGTCCTACAAGTCGGCCTCTGGCGAAGTGGGCGTGGGCTGCCAGGCGCCGCGGCCGATGGATCAGTGACGTTCGAATATAGCTCCCCGCTGGGGGATGAGACCATCTTAGTTGTGGAAGGAGAGGTTAAGATTGTGGAGCACGAGAGTGGGAAGACGCACCATTTCAAGGGTGGAGATATCTTCGCATTGCCATCGGGCCTGAAGGTTACGTGGACCTCTGAGGGGCCGTTTACAAAGAAGTATTTTGTCATTACCAACGGTCAAAAGGCTGGTTAAGGGAATAGTTGTGTTCTGGCATGTATATACAGGCAGTGAGAGCTCTTAAAAGTAGTTCCTTTTATTAGATGAATCGTTCACCATTGGCTGAGGAGCACAGACCTCTTCCCGCGTAATTCTCCATGATAAAAAGCGGCAACAAGGACGTATCGCAACTATTGAAAAAGCACTAACCTTCTCCCTCTTAGCGCGTCTCTGGAAGGGGGATATCTCCCGGTGCCGAGATTTTGCCTCTTGAGAACAGCGACGGACGCGCAAATTATCCAGCTGAGGCCACAACAAAACTAAAGGATTAGGGGCTGCTACTACTGAGATCCATTATTTAACGGATGCATGGATATTCCGGTCCATTGGTGGCGAGGATCGTGTCTGCTTGATCTGATGAGGGCATCTGCTTTGACGACGAAACCTAGACTCATATGTCAAGGTAGCTAACTGGCTCAAAGTAACGACCTACTCATCAGAGTTCTTTCCCCATCCCTTAGATGCTAGCAACGCTGTCTCGGCCGAAACAGCTAGACTAACTGGTGCCGTGGCTGGTAGCATCAGGAATGCCCGCACGATACCCCCTGGGCCTGATACACCCCGAGCCACCAAATCAATGCCGATTCTCTCTAGAGCCCACCATGTGAGAGCAATGGAAAGCAATACAAGCAGTGCAATCAAAATACGAAGTTAAAGTGTCACTGTCACTTCTTTTCTCATCCGGAAATCATCGCAGAGATCTTTCAACTCCTCAGTTACACCTCCATCCTTATCCATCATTGCCACTGCATCCCAAATCACACGGCCATAGAAATCAGCGGCAGCACGTGTTGCCTTACTAGCAATCTCCAAAGCACTGATATGAGCCCAACGAGCCTTCAGCCACTGGATGTGCAGAGAATGGCGATCGTGACTTGCATAGGAAAGGTGAGGCACAATATTGGCAGATCAGGCAAAAAGGGCAGCTGAAAATGCGTGGAACATGGTACAAAGCACCGAGGTAATCACAACGCCGCAGATGGCTGATAACAGTAAGGAAGAACCCATAGAACAGCCTTGCTGGACTTAACCGTTCTGCTGATCAGTTTGACGTTTTCCGCTTTGCACAGACAAGAGCTCGAGGATGCCGTTGAAGAAGGTGAGTTTCGATTACTCAAGACATACATTGAAACAAAGAGTGGATGGCCTATGCGGCCTCGTTCCCAGGTAGACTCAACTGGGGCGGTAACCAGCTGCCACGCGATAAGGACAGGCTCAAATCCACGTTTCAGACACCACTTCCCCATCTTGCCATCTTCACTACAACGAGGCCTGAATAGAGCCCTCAAGACACGGGTGGAAACGCTCGATCAAACCTCAACATGGTCTATCATGTCAGTAAGCAGGATGACCAAAATGGAACGCTAGGGGCGGCGAACTTCCGTATTTGTGCCCACATGAACAAGACACCGAGCTATCAAAGCCACCGTTGGTGTTTTGGAATGAGCTACAGGCGCACGACTTGCAGAAGCCAAGGCCGGAGTTCACCAACTGGACTGGTTCTGCAACTGCCATACTAATAGTGATGGTGTAATATTCTCCGTGTTGTTGGGGTGAGTTGCAATATGAAGTATAAGAATAAGCATAAAGGAAGTTGAAGAAAGACGAAACAAAGGGGAATTCCAGAGATATATATACAGCCGCCAGACGCAAACCGGCTGCCAGCTGACGTGGCGGGCATCTTTGCCGACTCGCAACTGGCTTCACACCACTATCAGCAAAGGAACCACGCCCTAGTCATGTAGATGCGGCAATTTCTTGAAATCTCATAACTACGGATGCTATGTAACTACACAATGGGATGCTATTGGGTACAGTACGTAACAGTTGCTGGGTGCGTGAATCAGGCTCGGGGGTAAGCCAGCCTGATGTCAAGACCTCCAACCAATGTTTTGCCGCGATTTGTGAAGTCTCTGTCCACCATTCACACCATCCCCCCGGCTATCCCCGGCTATGTAAAGTCGTCTTGATATTGGTGTGTTCAGCTGACGTTGTTAACATCGCCCTGCTTGTATTGCGTCCACCCACCTATGGGGTAAAGTGCATGTTTATCGTTGGCAGATCAGACGATTTTTTAGACGCGAAACAAAGACGCAGAATCCAATCATAGGTTTGGAAACAGATACCGCCGCTCGTGCGAGGCGACTTGGTGACTACAGTGGTGCTCTGGGAGTAGTTTGGACCGCAAACGGGCAGTCACATGCCGACTTCGCCATTCCCCCATGCCCTGTCTGCTACTTTGGCCTCCACTTCCGAGTCTGCCATTTTCGCCTTGACATTCTTATTAGAGAAATGTTTGTACGCCCAATGCTCAGGAACCAGGGTAACATCACCCTGTTTGCAAAGACTGGCAGGCCAGGAATATTCGGGGTAATGGAGATCCTGAAATTCATAATGAAAAGGAGTTGTAATTTTCCAGCTGTTCGATAGTTTCAGTTTAGAGGGACCAATAAAAACACATCTTGTATCAAAATTACGGCCGAGAGGGTCGACAATGTAAGAAAGTTGAGCTCGCGTTTACACTCGTTAGTAACGCGTGCCGACCACGGATCGAAACGGTCAAGACAGGCCGCTATAGTATGGGTATGCGATAAAAGACTGGGGATAGATACATCCACGAGAAACTGACAGGGTTGCGTAACACTTAACAATGGAAGAGAAGGGATTCCTTGACCGTCCTTCACACATAGTCCCTGCTTCCCTTCCGTTGTCCGACCATTCTGCTGAATCCTCAAAGATCGTTGGCGAAAAAGACTGGCGTCGAGGCGTGCGTGTTGACTCGAAGGCTCAATTGATCCGGGCGGGAGTAGTGTCCAACAGTATCAAGGTTCTGTTTAGCCTTGTACTTCTCCTTGATATCGACCTCAGCATACAGAATACCCTCCTCGTCAGGCCTCAGTGGCTCGACAAGTTCTTGTCCGAACGGCGAAAAAATGGTACTGAAACCACCTCCGCTCTTTTCAGTGTAGGCGTAGCCTTGAACATTGGCCGCCTCCTTGCTCTTCTCGGTGAGGATCTGACTCGCCAAGACAACAAAGCATGCGCCCTCCTGAGACAGGATGTTGGAAAAGTTTTTGCATGTCTCTGGAACAATGTGGTAGGGCCAACCGGGATTGTGCTGTGGGAAGATGGAAGGCCAGCTGGAGATGTGAATATCGACATCCTGCGAGTACTCATAGTATCGCAGAAGCGGTTGGCTGTGTTCCCAGCAGTTGAGTCCTCCAATTCGGCCAAACTTGGAGGGCACAACCGTCTTGAGCGACTCGCCCTGTCCGTCACCATAGATGGCTCGCTCTACGTGAGTGGGCTTGATCTTGCGGCGGTGGTGGACGATGGTACCAGTCTCATCGATGAAAGACTTGAGATTATTAGTACTCCAGAAGAAACAAGACGAAATATACTTTGGAATGTCACATACCTGGGCAATATACAGAGTTCCTCTGTATCTCTCACTATATCCCAGCACAATAAACACTCCAGCCTCGCGAACGGCCTCCCGAATACGGTCCATCTCGGGGGACTCCCTCTCCAACGAGTTCTGGAAGTACTCATTCATATACGGCGCATTCTCCGTCGGAGAGTTGGCCCAGATGCTCCTAGATTTTAAGTAAGACAATCCCGCCTCGATACTATCATATTCGGTCAGCACTTACCATGGGTAGCCAGGAATAAAAACCTCCGGGAACCCAATGACATTAGCGCCGTTGCTAGAAGCCTCTTGGATGAGGCCGATGACCTTAGCAACACCGCCCTGCAAGTCGTTCCAGACAGGTTCGGCCTGAATGGCGGCGACTTTGACGATACTGCTGTTGCTAGACATGTTTGATGAGGATGATCTGTATGGCAGTGTTGTTGACAAGGTCATAGGTGTTGATACGGTTGGTAGTTGTTTAGTTGAGTTGAGTTGAGTTGAGTTGAGTTTATACGGGTGGTTCGTAGTAGAGAGGGTGCTTTATAGTTATTAACCAGCACCCCTTAAGCAGCTCTAATACCTCCGGTTTGTCCATTTCCCGATATACTTATCGGATAGCTCGCGAATCATTCGATCAAGAATGCTAGTAAGTGGTGGACGAAATACGACGGTTGTTTGGCCAATGGCTACCGGATAATGACTATCCGGCCACCTGCACGAGTTTGCATCACTGGTTATGGATATTACTTAATTATCCTATCGCTGATCACGGATATTAATTATCCTATCCTATCCCATCCTTCCCTATCACATTTTACCCGACGCTTCTAAAAGTCGACATCCCGTGCCTCAAGCCGAAAACAGACCGACAGACCATCCGAGGGCCGACATGCTACCGACTCTCCGGCTCGCTTGGAATTAGAAGAAAGTTGAGAAGTTTATGGATAACCCAAATCAGACTAAGCTTGAAAATTCTCTTAACTAGCATCTATGCACTCTTCTTGTTGAGATCCATTGTGTGCTCAAAGCCAAGCCACCAACCACCGAGGTTAATGTCTTGGCTGTCAGGCTCTTGGGGTTCCTTTTGACTTATACTGAGCACAGCTATAACCACCATCATCTCGCTCGAGTGGCAGTAACTCTTGCTCATCATACCACTAGATTATCTACTGCCAACCTAAAGCCCGCAACCATCCCCTGCACCAACCTGAGCCTGAAGACACCATCTGCCCTTCTTTCTTTCTTTCGACCTTGCTTTCGCCCTTGCTTTCGTCCCTGCTTTCGAGGTGTAAAGTGTCTAAGGTGCTCTTTAGTTCTCGATGGATGGGCTCTGTTTCCAAAGCCATGCCTAGATGTTCCAGTTCACCAATGTAACAGTCTGTATTCTTCGCAAATCGATGAACACGCTCTGGCTCAATAATCGAGTTTTCCAACCACGACGGGGGGACTGACTTGATCATGGCTAAGTATGCCCTTGCTAACGTGAGCCTCGGCTCAAAGCCCTCACCCACTCGCTCACATAGTAACTTATCCATTAAGTCTTTGCGGAAAAAGTCGGACACGGTACGATGCAAAAAGCTAACCCGGTCGCGGAGCATAGCGGGCTCGTGAACATCGCAACTGAACTTTACCAAGTCCTTGCACTGGGCAATGAGCTGGGTCCTCTTCACTCTTACTATTGGTAAAGCTTGAAAGTCTCGCATTGGCGTAAGAGAAGTATCCAGGGCATAATTTGGGTTACTCTCCTCCAGGTCAAAGAAATAAAACAAAAGGACTGGTAGCGACGATTCGGCATGGACCAGACTTTGGAACACCTTTGCTGTTCGCCTTCTGTACACAGTATCAATGTCGTCCAGCATGAGACGAAAGTAGGCTTCGAGATCAGACGGCAGCTCCTCTAGACGTTCCTGCAGGTCACACATACTGTCACCATTGCACAGGCCTTTCAGCAATGAGCGGACGACCAAGAAAACCAATAAGAAGACTCCTTGGGCCTTGCGACATATTTCTTCCGCAAGAAGGCCGGCGGCAACTTTGTCGTGGCATTGCATCCATGCATATGCGGACTCAGCAGGGCAGAGTTTGTTCATGCAATACTTGCGAATGTCCTCGGTGGTAAGATCTTGGACTGCAAGTTTCCACCGGCTTGACTCAAATGCTTGACGAAATTCGATCCACGGCCTGCTTGATGCGCAAACCTTGAGATGGGATGCTTTTGAAATCTTGAATAGAACACTCAAGAGCTCTCGATGGTCTCCACGGTATTCGTCAAATCCGTCAATGAATAGGCAGATGCGAGTCTTGCGGGTGGTCAAATCAGCCAAACGTTGAAAAGTTTCCAACAACTCAGTTCGCGTCCAAGGTTCCAGGTGTTCGAAAGAGCTGGTTGCCCAACGATTTGTACAAAGAATAGGAATCAGATCAATGTCACGAAGCATGATCTGAAAGAGAAGTGTTCGAAAAAGACCCTCCTGGGACTTCTGGAAAGGAGTACCGGCACTCCAGAAAAAATGGTTGGCCACAATCAGGGGGTTATCACCAGACCATTCTTTTAGAAGCTGGATGGTACGTGGGTTATCCACCAAGAACTTCATCAATGCCGACTTCCCTGACCCAGCATATCCAGATATCCAGTAAAGGTCATTATTGTCTTTCGAAGACATCCATTCAGCCACGTTGGCCTCTGGCGAGTGTCCAAAAATCCATTGAAAGGTTGTCGGGTGAGCTTTGTGAACATCACTGATGCGCTCCTTGATTTGCTGAAAGTGTAGGCTTCTAAGGACCCTGTTGATAGGCTGATGATGTTTCATTTAGGAAGAGAGGTCGATGATCGTTTTCGCAAATCCCCTCGATGCCTCGTCTTTCTCCTTTTGCGACCTTTCCTTGGATTCGTCCCATGGTGAAGAAAGATCCGAAAGCTGCTTTGATAATTGTCCCAATCTTTCCAGCGCCATGCCCCTGAAAGAGTTCTCGGAGACCTCGCGAGTCACAAGTTCATTCCTATTCTAGACTCAGTACTAATAATGCAGGGGGCAATGTCTGGGTGTGTCATACAACAAGCCAACGTTGAGTTGGTCGCAAAGATTGGTTCGTAGCAGAGCCAACCGATTGTCAATGGATTTGATTTCGTCCACCTTCCTGTATGTCTTGAACCGTGCCTGAACGCGTTTCCAGATGGCCTTTTCTTTTGGATCAACCTTCCATATCGTCAAGTAACTGACCCAGCTTTTCCGAAAGCTCAATGCAGGTTGAAATCGGGGTAGATAGATGTAGGGGGATGGGAATCGCACAGCCTGTCTGAATTTGCCCCAGTGTCAAATTAAGACTCTTCGCTAACATCTCGGTTTCACTAGTTGAGAGCATAAACTCATCCTTGTCGGCTTTGAGTTCCTGGGCAGCCTTGACGATGCGATACCCACACTCAATAAACTGCAGCACATTGGCGGCCACACCAAGCGCAGCCAACGCCTCGGCCATTATCAGGACTCTTGTACCATTGTCAATGAATAAGTTCGATATGGGTGTCGGTGGTAGCAGTAGGATGGCAAGCAAATGCCAACTAAGGAAGATATTGGGTGGGGGGTTGAGAATGAGGCTGTAGGATATGGTATCACAACGCTTATTTCGATATGCATGAGCATAAAGGGATTTTTAGTTACAAGAATAAAGATCAGGCTAGGCAAATGTTACTTAACCGGAACGCAACCACCAATTATTCTCTTGGCAATCAGGCTCTGAAGGATCTTGCTGCATGAGACGTTGCGAATGGCCGTAGACCTTTGACGCCACCACCCAAAGGGGATTTGGTCAGAGAACGTCCGATTGGACTGGGGCTGCTGGCAAGCATCCCAGGGCAAACACGCGAAGTTAGAGATGCAGTTCAAGATAAGGCATGCTGATGAACTGACAAGTAAATTGATAGATCGCAGGCAAGTCTTGGCGCAACTTGGGATTGGATTTATTCTTGATCACCGGCTATCTTCTAGCCACCAAGGGCCGGATTTCAACTATAATAAAGAACACTATATCAACACGCCATAGCATCATATCTCAATGCTAGTCGACCATGGACACTGCTCCTAGTCATTCTCCAAAAGCCAATCAAATACATCAAAAGTTAACATAGACCCTGCTCTCCCATCCCATGAGTGCTGGGCGTCCACTCTTCATCTCCGCAGTCCCCTTGGTTGTTGTGCGAGCCAATAACCGGACTTGGCTTTCTGAGCTACCTAGGGCAGTATAAATATCGGGACCAAGTCTGGTCCCCTGTGACATATTCAGAACAACAATGGCTTTCCTCTTTATTGCCTCCTGGGCGTTTATGGGCACTGTACTCTCCTTGATGTAAGTGAAAGTGTGCTCGTCGGTAGGATCCAAAAGCTTGAATGAACCGAATACAAACAAATCCTGATACTCCTTGCGTAGTTGCAGAGTATGTTTGTAGAAGCTCAGAATTGAGTCAGGGTCCTTGGCTTGTGTGGCTGCGTTGATGTCACGATAATTCTCGTGGACACGCATCCAGGATCTTGTTTGAGCATCTGTAAAACCGGCATTGGGAGAGTCATCCCACTGGAATGGGATTCTGGCATGGTCACGAGCCATGATCTGTAGGCCATGCATCGTAGCCCGGACTTTCTCCTCATCCCCAGACTCAACAGCCTCAGCATAAAAGTTGGTGCTTTCGATATCCTTGTATTCTTCAATGCCCCAAGACCGAGGCATGTTTGTCATACCAATCTCTTGGCCCTGGTACAAGAAAAGAGTACCAGTCAGTGTGGTCTGCCAAAGAGCAATGGTCTTTGCAGATTTCAACCACCACTCTGCTGACGAAACGTCGCCGAACCGATCCACTGCACGTCCATTATCATGGTTCTCGCAGAAGGCCGTCGTCCACGCATCAGTGCCCTCGATGAAGCTCTGCCACCTGTGCACAAACTCTTTGAGTTTGGACAATGGGAACGGATCATAGATGTACTTGCCACCGAAGCCGTTGCCGTTGCCGAGGCGAATCATGGAGAACTCAAAGACCATGTCAAGCTCTCTGGCGGCTCGGGACACGTAGGGGATGACTTGGGAAGGGTGTGGTGTGAGGGAAAGCTCGCCAACTGAGACAGCATTGTACGGGCCGAGCACCTTTTCGTACATCTCATGGATGAACTCATGAATGCGAGGGCCGTTGCACCACATCTCTGGGGCCGGCTGATGGGGTGAATCTGGGTCGGTGATAGGGGCGTCAACAAAATCTCGTCGCTTTGAGTACTTGTTGACTGTGTCAATGCGGAAGCCATCCACACCACGATCTAACCAGAAGCGCATGGTGTTCTCATAGATGGCCTCTCTGCATTCATCGTTGTCCCAGTTTAGATCTGGCTGGTCTGGCGCGTAGAGGTGAAGGTAGTACTCTTGGGTGTGTTCATCCCAAGTCCATGTAGAACCTGCAAAGTATCCTCGCCAATTTGTCGGTGGGTGTCGGATGCCGTTCTTGTCGTAGCGGGCTGGCTTCCAGATGTACCAGTCTCGCTTGGGGTTGCTCTTGGATGATCTTGAGGCCTTGAACCACTCGTGCTCGATCGAAGTATGGTTGACAACAAGGTCAAGGATGATCTTCAGACCACGTCTATGACATTCTTCAACGAGAATATCGACATCTTCGACGGTACCGTATGGCTCATAGATCTTCTGATAGTCTGACACATCGTAGCCCATGTCTTTCTGGGGACTCTCAAAGATGGGCGATACCCAGACCACGTCAATCCCCAAATCGCTCAGATAATCAAGCTTAGAGATGAGACCGGGTAAATCACCCCATCCGTCGCCATCAGAATCTTTGAAACTGGCTGGGTAGACCTGGTAGAAGGACGCAGCTTTCCACCATGGCTCTTTGCCAACATATTGGTTGTCGTCATCCCAGATGATGGAGCCCATGGCGAAGATATTAACAGGAAGGATGAAAGGAGACAAGAAATCTACAATGCAGGTGATTGTTGGGCCGGATGGGTGCTTATTATCTACTGCATTTTGTGGAGTATGTGCTCTTATCTGGCGGAGTGGCCGCATGCATGCAACGAGTGTAGCTTGACCACGCACACACGGCAAGGATCGGCCGTGGCGAGTTTGTTGATTGATGTCATCATATTAAAGGAGACTCCGTTCTCACACCAGCATGATCAATTTCCGGCGGAGACTCCGCATCTAAATCATAAGCGAACAGCCCATGGTCGGAGTTCCTCCGCCACCATCTCCAGACTACTTCAAGCACCAATAATATACTAGCTAAGATCCTCAAGAATGAGCTAACGGCGGAGTCTCCGCCAAGCACCGCCAAGTGACGGAGTCTCCTGTTAAAAAACGCTCCTCTTTATGCTCACGAGCCAATGCAAATCCTTTCCTGTCACCCCACAACCCCCAGGCACGCTCTCCAGATTTCCCCACGCAGTTTCCAGAGTGTTGGGCGCATGGTAAAAACCGGGAGAAAAGACTCTGGGGATTGAGTTACAAGCTTCTGCTCAATCAGGCTTGATCAAGGCGTTTTCGCCTTATATAAGGACCGTGTGATCCCCTCTCAAAAAACATCAGATCTGCCTTGACTCCATCCAACCCTTCTACCAATTGCTCAATTGCTCAATTCCCTTCAGACCAACGCCATGGCAGAGCCAAAACACTCCCTCCATGAAAAGGACCTGGACTCCTATCATGAGGAGACGGCCAACACCGAGGCCCTTGCCTCTGAGGCCAAGGTCGCCGCCGAGGCAGAGCATCACATGAGCCTCTTGGAAGCTGTCAAGACGTACCCCAAAGCTATCGGCTGGTCGGTTCTTCTCTCCTCGACGCTCATCATGGAGGGCTACGACCTCGCTTTGTTGGGCAACTTGTACGCATCGCCTGTCTTCAATCAGAAGTTTGGCACCTACAACGCCGCCACTGAGGAGTATCAGGTGTCGGCAGCGTGGCAGTCTGGACTCTCCAACGGAGCGCGGGCCGGCGAGATCATTGGATTGATCATTGCTGGCTGGACAGCTGATCGATACGGATACAAGATGACGACTATCGGCGCCTTGGTTGCCATGATTGCATTCATCTTTGTCTTGTTCTTTGCTCCCAATGTCAAGATCTTGGTCCTTGGAGAGGTTCTATGCGGTATGTTTCATCAATCCCCAGCAGCAAGAACTCTTGTTGACTCGAACAGGCATTCCTTGGGGCGCGTTCCAGAGTGTCACACCAGCGTATGCCTCTGAAGTTGCTCCAGTTGTCCTGCGCCCATACCTCACGACATTCATCAACATGTGCTGGGTCATAGGTCAGTTCTTTGCTGCTGCTGTCAACAAGGGCTCCGTTGGCCGGAACGATCAGTGGGCCTACCGTATTCCCTTCGGTGTACAATGGGTTTGGCCCGTCCCCATTCTAGCCGGCGTCATCTTTGCCCCCGAGTACGTCCTCCATTGCCACATGTCAAGATCCCACCCATGCTAACAAGATACCAGATCTCCTTGGTGGTACGTCCGCAAGAACAACAGGGCCGCCGCTAAGAAGTCTCTTCTCCGTCTCACATCTCGAAACCAACCCAACTTCAACCCCGATGACACCATCGCCATGATCGAGCACACAAACGAGCTGGAGAAGACCATGAAGGAGGGAACCACCTATCGAGACTGCTTCAAGGGCGTTGATCTGCGCCGCACAGAGATCGTGGTTGGAATTTGGCTTGTTCAGACTCTTGGCGGACAGAACCTCATGGGCTACTTCTCCTACTTTCTAAAGCAGGCCGGAATGGATCCCAGCAACTCCTTCTCTCTTTCCATGGCTCAGTACGCTCTTGGAATGGTCGGAACCTTTGGATCTTGGTTCCTGATGGCCAAGGTCGGCCGCCGCACCATCCACTTCTCAGGCCTCTTCTGCCAACTCATCATTCTCGTCATCGTCGGCTCCCTCTCCTTCTCAAAGGACAATGGCTCTGTCTGGGCCATTGGTGCCATGCTCATTGTGTTTACTTTTGTCTACGACTTCACCGTTGGACCCGTCACCTACTCCCTCATCTCCGAGTTGTCCTCTACGCGTCTCAAGGCCAAGACCATTGTCATGGCCCGCGCAGCCTACAACGCCAGCAACATCTTTGTCAACGTCATGACCAACTATCAGCTTTCATCGACAGCATGGAACTGGGGTGCTCGAACAGCGTATTTCTGGGCCGGTACCTGTCTGTTCTCGGCTATTTGGGTCTTCTTTAGACTTCCTGAGCCCAAGGATCGTACGTACGCTGAGTTGGACATCCTCTTTGAGAAGAAGGTTCCCGCCAGAAAGTTTGCCAAGACCCAGATCGATCCTTACTCTCATGAGTTGACGGCCGAGAAGAAGTTGACTGCTGAAAAGGAGCTGTAATGTGAGAGCCATGCTGGAGGAGGTTCGGTTCAGCCCAATGTGAATGTCAAAGTAATACGAGATAGCTCTGCTTTAATCAATTTAATGGTGTCTGATGCATTTTCGTCTTTGGATTTCAACGTATTATTCATCCCGTCGGACTGCTATGCGTCATGCTTGGTCTCGGACTTGGGAGGGCTTGCTGAATGTGATTGACAAGCAACGGCTCGTAGATGTTTGTACCACCTGGTAGTTGAGCCATAAGGCCACGAATATATGCCAAGTCATCTTGCGGCGATGTCCCCATTGCTAGGCCCTGTGGACTTGATGGGTTGACAGGTACACGTGCCAGTACATCCACCACTGCCGAGACCACATCGTAGAGCTTTTCAGTCAGTCCGACCCCGTGTACCTTTATACTCTCGAGTGGCAGGTCCCGTGTCGATAATGTCAAGTCCTTGGCCACTTCGAGAGGATATTGAAACGTGAGACTGTGCTGGGTTGCACTTTCGCTGAGATGTCCTAGGCGTAGACGTAGTTTCCATATAATGACGCGAAGCCAAAGTTGTGTTATTCGTAGATTTGCTTTTTGAGTATCGTGTAGGTGTATATCAGCCTTCAGGGCCGTGTTGACCGATGTCTCGACATAATCAAGTGACGCAAGAGGTGGCGGCGTTGCAGCAATCTCTTGGTTGAGCAACGCGACGAATGAAGTGTCTATAGGTCGAAAGAGAGCTGCCAGACTCCAGAAGCCGACGAGTGAAGGATCACCCATATCTAGCTCTGGTGTTTCGCTAGTGATTTGTAACGTGATGGGACGACGGTAGCGGATTGCGTGTGATCTTTCTGATACGAGCAGAACCCAGAAGAGGCGACCAGCCAGAGCTCTCGTGGAGACATCCATGTCGTCGAGTCTCAGTAGACAGAATAGAGTTGTTGCCTCGCGGAGGAATAGGAATGCCTGGCTATGATGTGACAGCCTCGCCTGGCATGCGTACAGAAAGAAAGCGAGGAGGCACTGATTGAGGCTGGGCTTGACATTACGGGAGATGGACTGATGCGTTGCCACGGCGCTCTCAAGGATCATATTCCCGTAAGTGGCATTACTCTCACGGATGACACCTTCGGAAAGGAGATTCTCTGGCTCTTCAGCCTGAAGAAGCACTTGGGCACACATGGCGGCCAGTACAGCGTGAGCCTCGACCAACGACGAGCCCTTGAGGCTGAGGACATGGTCGCGAGTGAGGATGGGAATGGTGGGATACAGCCTCTCAAAGAACCTCTCGACGCAGTGATCAATGATCTGGACAGGCACAAGCTCTGCTAACCGCTGAGACGGGTCTCTTCCTCCTCCTCCTATGGGAGCTGAGGGACCGGATTGCGCGGCACACTGTTCCCCGAGGCCAGCGTCCACGCATCTCCTGCAGGGCCGATACTCGTTGCAGCCGCGTCGTAATGTCTTGCATCGCTGACAGGCTCGAGGTACTTGAATCCGCTTTGCGGGTGGCGTTGATCGAGTATCGTCGGACATGTATGAGATGACGCAAGATATTGGGTACAGTACGATAGTGCGATAATGAATGGATAATTGCCTCATGGTGGCAAGTGGGGATGCTTCAGAATTTTAGGGGTGTCGCTTACCCTATAGTTACAGGAGCGAAATTAGGTAGTTATGTCTTGGCCTCCAGATGGCGGTGAAGGATAGATCTACTATTGCAAGACGAATTAATTTTAATTATTTTTCACATATAGGATAATAGCTCAGAGAATTAGGAATAATGCTGTTCGTAGGTAGAATTATGAGATTCAATTCGAAAAATACTGGGCACATGCATATGTACAAAAAGCAAAAATGCCCCGAAAAATCCTTCAATTCCAACAATTTTTACATAATAAACCACCCACCCAATCTCCTTTGCAAAAGTCCAAAGACTTTCTCTTATCGATGTTTCTTTCGATAAAGCGACGTCTGCTGGTCAAGCCACGCTTCAGTCAGATCAAGCCCTACAATATCGTGGTTCATTTCTGATGTAGAATAGTCATCCCCATCGTCCATCCACCCCAGTGTGCCGCGACTAGCTGTCAGCTTGTGCCCAATCTCGCGACAGGAGCCAAAATCAGCCAGGATAGGCAGTCCTTGAGAGTTGACGAGAATATTGGCCGGATTGATATCGTTGTGCGCCATTCCAATCCTGTGAAGGTGGCGGACTGCCGACCGTAGAGCTGTCATGAAGGTTGTCTTATCCACCAGTCCTACCCTCTCTAGATGCCCATTTAGATCGTTGGGATGCTTCTCGAGAAGTAAGCCGGTAATGCGACCCCGTTGAACGCGACAGCCGTAAAAGTTTACGAGACCGGGATGAGGTTTTCTGGAGATGACCTGGAGCGCGTGGGCTTCTTCGAGAACCGCGGCAGGTAAAACTGGCAGAGTTCCCTCCTCCTTGCAAGTATCGTATAGGTCTAAAGGCGGCCGTTTGATGAAGACGTCGCTCCTTTCGCTCACATCATTGGGCACGACAGTGAAGCATTCTCTTGAGCTTGATAGCTTTGGATAGACATGGTCGTCGGGAACCAGAGTAAGAGCTGCCGTTACTTGGTCCAAGGAGATGTCTTGTTTGGGCATATCCAGCCGTCCGGCATATACCACGTCATCATGGTCAATGGCAGTAAATGTGGTGTAGATGTCCGAGTGATCCTTGCCGGAGGGTTCGCAGAGCGTATGGAGGTCACTCCAGCACTTGACGACTGGTGACATGGCTAGCGAAAAAGGGAGATTTCGCTCGGATCGGACAGTGAGTGAGTGAGTGAGTGAGTGAGTGGGTGAGTGAAAGAAAGAAGGAATGACGAGTCAAAGAAAGGGAGTGAAAATGTATGTTTGTTTGACGATTGATCTAGGTAGGTAGGTAGGTAATCTCACTGTCGAGTTGGGCGGAAAGTTTCTGATCTTGGCTTGGACCCCCTCCCTTCTCCTCTCACGCGACGCACCGGCCCGTGATTTGCCGCCAGAGTCTAGATTAACGCCTCAGCTGACCAACGAGGCTTGGCTTTTTGTGCTTTAATAAGCGGAATCTGTCCGAGATTTATGCATGATATTTATTACATGATCTTTACTAGACCGACCCACATGGTCTAGATGTCTTGCGTAACCAGGCTAATTCCGCCAAGCGGTGTCGCGTGCTCAATATCAACACAAACAAAACTCGTCTCCCTTCCATTCCTGAGACCATACTACGTAGTACCTCTACGCCAAAGGTCGGAATCGTCTGCAATAACATGCACAATAGAGGCACGGTAATCATTTGGCTCTATCTGTCCCCTTATACTGGCCAGTTTCCCCGACATCAGCCCATCTGATGAAGTATCTGCTGCAAGGATCGTCCCATCAACGCATGGAGGAGCCAAGTCATGGATGTCAGCCATGGAGGCATGCAAGTGTTCCTCAAGACATTGTTAACATCAGCGTGTTTAAACCTCAAGCGGATGATCCATTAGCCGCTATCATTCTCGTACATTTTGAAACAAACAAAGCTCAGGCTTGAAGCTAGACAGGTCCAAGATTCTATCCAACTCAGCATTTTGCCCCAGACGGGATGCATCCCCCTCAACGTCGTGTTCCCGCTCAAGGCACTCTATGGGAAATACCCAGAAACCAAAGGCTGGTTGACTCTCTTGTCTCAAGTCTCGCAAGAAATTGGGTGACTTGCCTGAGCTCTCGCCTTGAAAACACTTTCGCTTATCGTTAATCCACTTTAAGGCGGTATCTCTATCCTTGATGGTTGCTCGTGGTGTTGGTTGACGAGTGACCATGCACCGGTAGGCGACAGGAGGGTCTCTTGTTGGAACTTGCAGTCTCGAAAGCATGCTAAACCACCCCTGGACCTGCTTGAGAGGGTCTTCCGAGCCCATTTGAACCGCTCTGAGGTCTACAGGCCTCGGATCATGAGGTAACCGGTCAAAGGTATTTCGATAAATCATGGCAGGGTGTTCCTGTAGGTAGATGCTTTTTGCAGCAACAAGTTCAGGCATCCTGTGACACCAGATCGACACTAGACGCAAATCAGCACAACAGATGAAGTAGACACATCTGAGTCGTTGAAGACCGTCTCGGAGCTGGGACACGTTGGCTTTTTGCCCAAGTCGTAACTCCCAATTGATTTCTGCTGGCCACAGATTCTCCAGGGCAAAGTTGACGAGACCAACGCGCCTCGGGTCTTTGAGCCAGAGCTGATGGGCGAAATCAGCGAAATAGTTTGGGCGACTAATAAGGGAATGGCTCCAGTCGAAAGCATCCGAATCTGGATCCAGCTTTATTATGTCAAACTCAGGGTTGAAGTAGAGAGTCCCGCTTTTCTCAACATGCTTCCATCGATATCGACAAGGCATATGAACTCTGTAAAAGCGAAGTGCCATATGTCTGGATTCTTGGTTGGCACGGAAGAGCTTGCTTATAGGGAAGGGCCCTAGTAAGACGATAATGTACCTTTTCCTCTTTTCTGTCTTATCGCCGGTGGGATAAGGCTTGTAGAGTTTGACGTGCAAAAGGCGCTCATAGCTGAGTGCGTGCTCCCAGATGTCACATCGAAGATTAGTGGGGAGCTGGGAAAAGTTGAGAAAGAATTTGTTGATGTTATTAGGAAGAGGATTGTAGATTTGTAGTCCTGAAGCCAGGCGTTGATCGCTCGAGGTTGGTGCCATGTTGTAAAGAGCTTGCTTGGATGATGTCAAGACTGTTTGTCAGACTCATCAAGAAGGCCTGTCGTCAGTTCTTATACAGATCCAAAGACATTAGAGTTGGTCACTCGTATTTACGGTGGGTATGCTCAAGGCATTAATGCTCCATATTGTTGAGTGAATAAGCTTTGTGCTTTTCTAACTTTTCCATTTCTCCATGGCGTCACTAATCTTCATCACGAACTCCGGCCCGACGACCCTGTGGTTGCTGACGTTGGTGCAATACTTTAATTTCTTTTTCAAAACCTTAGTCCTTGTAATTTCGCTGAAGTTGTAACTTGAGTGATATCCTCCAACAGAGCAGTAGGCGAATCAACCGGTTGCCCTAAATGCATCCTTATAAAGCATGATTTCTTCATAATGCCAGTTCCGCATCGTGTTTCTTTCTATCTGTCGTATCCCTCTTGTGATTACCAATGTCCATGCCTCTAGCTTTGCCATTCATCTAGGAAAGTCTCCTGCCAGTCGGCATCTATTTTCTCGGGCTCCCATCCCAATTCTTTAGCCAAGTCGGCCCTAGTACTAGCCCTATCGACAGACACCAAGTCAGTATCACATTTCAGCGTCCGTTGGCCAAGACGAACATACCTGGAGCCAAATCCTGGTTCAACAAAGTCAAGCATGCCATGTGTCCAGGCAGAAGCAGCTTGCTCAATGCTGATTTCTTCAGCTTTATTGGACTTCAGTATACCTAGCTTGAAGCCTGCCGTTGCAATACTATTTGCTAATGCCCGCCACGAATGACGCCCGGCAGCAGAGAAGAAGATACCGGCTTTCCCTGAAGGAACCTCGACACCAGAAACAATCTTGGCAAGAAGGAGCTCGTAGAGAGCTGCTAGATCGAGAACGTGGACATGATCCCATTCCTCGGAACCCTTCCCCACGTAACCAACATAACCCCATTCTCTAGCCGACCTGATGATGGACGGGATCTGCATGGATCTCTTGTTAAAGAGTCCGTTACCACGACCGTAGATCAGGGGGGACATAACGATGTATGTATTGACATTGGCTCGTTCGCCTGCATCGACAATTGCAATATCAGCCTGTCTCTATGGATAGCCCCCCATGGTCTCACGGTGCTGTTCGTAGGCGTAGATGTTGTCTTTGTCCGATAGTTCACGGGTTTCGATATATCGTCCCGATATAGGCCTGTCGGCAATTCCAGATACCCCTGATGTCTGTTCATCAATCATTCGATGAGCTGCAGTCTGTCGAAAGTCTCAGATAAAGGCACTTACGCGGATAAAGGAAGTCTTTTTGCCAGTCTCTGTCTGCCTTTGCCCAAGTCCCCTGATGAGTGCCTCTCCAGAAGAGCGATGGAAGCCATCAGCGCAGTGAACGACGATGTCATAATCCCTGGCCACACGCTCTAAGAGACCAAGGTCATCAAGACTTTTGAAGAGTATCGATTGAATTCCATGCACTGCAAGCACATCTGCTTGGCTTTTTTCTCTAACGAGTGCACAGAGGGAAGCACTTTTCAGCCCTGGGGAGAGGGTATTTGACAGACGTGTTAGGACAGAGCCACCACTGACAAAGGTACGATTAGTATACTGCTTTCACGGAGGCGGTTTGACGGAAAAGAAAAGGAAAGGAAAACACTTCTTTTACTTACATGAAGCCTGTGGCACCAATCAGGAGTATTTTGGGTGCCGCCATCATTTAGAGAAAGCTGAAGGATCAGTGGGGAGGTTATTTGCTGGGTCAAGGCCCTAATACATTCTGCAGAGACACGTTCTATCTAATACCTCAAAACTAGCGAGAGAGCCGGTCGATGATTCCTCCGATCGTACGTCAAGAGCTAATTGTAGGATCGAAATGTCTCCGAGGGTTAACCAAATTTGGCAAATGGCCGCCCATTAGTTAGCATTAATCTAAATGGCCTGGATGAGACGAGATGCCGTGTCTTCTAGTCTTAATGCTCGCTAATCAAGGTGCGTTTATGACACGAATAAGACAGAAAACCATGCATCATTTATAGACTAAGAAATTTGTCATAGTTAGCCCTGAGGGCCTGTGAAGGGTGAATTTGGAAACGCAGAATGGTTGGGTATCTAGACATAAATGCGAGATTGTTTTATCTGGGCCTTATAATTAGCTCTCGACGTGATAGAGAAAGGGAACCGGAGATCCTTGCTATTAGACTAGATGTCTGGGAAGAATCAGTCTGGAGAGAGCTACAGGTCTTTCTGACAGCAGTCGTGCTAGAAATCACAACACCACGACCTAACCATGGTGGTCCATCCTATCGTAGAGACCCAGTCAACAACCCATCTCATACCAGTTTGAAGCCCATATTGGCTCTCTAACAGTGAGTCGGCCTCTGATTGACCCGAATTCGGAGAGTTTTTCCGTCCTTGCCCAGTGACGGTTGTCGGCCATTGAACGAGAAGCGGATCGGTCAACGGGATTCACGAGTCCCCGAGGACCCGAGCACGACAGCGGAGCTCCAATTTGAGTGCATTCTAGGGTCCGGCATCGCTCTCTACATGACGAATCTGATAATCAGATGCTTCATGTTCATCATGACGGCCTTTTCGGAATTGTGCGCTTCGCCTTCACTGACATATATTACTCACTGCACACGCCCTCTCCCTTCACACTATTTGAGAATTGTGGCATGAGTATTTCGGGCTAGGGAGATGATTCTTTTGATGACCAACTCCCATGACTTGCTAAATGATATTAACGTTGATGCCGATGTACTCAGTGTCCAGTGTCTAGAGAACACTATCAACACTTCAGGGAAAAAATAATTTAGATCTCCTACTTTACTCTCTTCTTCTCTCGAGTTGGAGTGACATCGATTAGGTAGGTAGACACCATTCAAATCCACAACGAGTTCAGTTGCTGCCCCGGTCTGGATCGCTCCCCTGGGGTTCTTGGATCCAATCTTCATCAACCTGAGCAATAAAGCTATACCACCAGTCTCCCATCAAGTCATAGGCGTCATCAGTCGGATGCACGCAGTCTCGAAGGAGGTTATCCCCAGCCTCTTCCCAGCGAGAGAAGCCAACGGCCATGACATGCTTACCCTTCTGCTGTCGTTGTCGGACAATACCAGGAATAAGCTTCTGATACTGCTTGGTACGTTCTCGCTGGGCGTGCATTTCGCGATTGTCGCATGTGTTGATGATGATGGACACCAGAACAACAGCGTCTGGACACTCCTCTGTGATTTTATCAATGAGGTTTCCCAGTCGTCCAGCCGCCTGTCTTGGATCATTTCCATCTACGGCGATTGTGGAGGTATTGCTGTTCATATCGTTGGTTCCTGCAGCTAGTAGAATGATATTGGGGCGTTGCTTCAGCGAAGGCCCGACATGGTTGGAGATAAACTTTATCGTCTTGCCTGGGAACCCTGCCTGCATTTAGAAAATGTTAGCAATCCCATCTCTCAGCGTGCAATAAACGTCGCGTTTAACTCACATGATACCCGTCGGCCATCCCGCTGTTTTCATTGAGTCGTGTTCCAGCCCAGACCACCTGGTTCTCTGGTGAAAAATCGTCAGTGGCGGCACAGGGCTCATACACGGAACTTGATGACTTACTTGACAAATCCCTTCTCAGCTGTTGTCGATATCCATTCCCATCAGTATCGCCAAATCCGGATGTGATGGAGTCTCCGACGCAGAGAATGCGAAGTTTGACCCCGTCCTTGATAGCTTTGCCCGGTTGCGTCTCCTGATACTGAAGGATTTCTTTTCCACCTCCTGGTCTACAACTGGGATTTGGCTTCGGGTTTGGCTTTTTGGTTGGTACAGCGATTGACGTATATACCGTAAGTGTTGGGGGAGACCATGGACTGGTATTTTGACCCGAATGTGATGGTGGAGGCTTCGTAAAACTCTCAGCCGAGCTAGGCGTTTTCTCGAAGGCCTCCTCAGTCAAGGAAGAAGGAGATTGAATAGCAGAAGGAGAATTTTCATCGTCTAGACCTCGAGCAACTACACGCAGCGTGTCTCTTGGGTGTGTACCTGGTGGAGGAGGCGCAGCAACGCTGACTGAGGCCAGGGCGGATAATAATAGATAAACGATACTCTGAAGCTGTGGCATCGTGAATATACGGTTAAAAAGGAATGGAGAGGTGAGCAGAAAGGACTGTGGGCTGGCAGAGTCAGTTAACGTTGGTAGACGTTGGCTTTAGTATTAATGTCTCACAGGCAGACGATGTCGATGGGCAGTTCTAGTCTGTGGAATTGGATCGAGAACAACATTCCGCTTTGCAGAACCCTGTCGTAAGCGTAGGTAGTGTGATAATACTCTTGGGAGGCATCTACCAACAACGCACCTGGTGGGCTGGGCATAATGGACCTCAATCATGATCCGGCCTATCACCATTGTAGCCATCTAACAGTTCACTCGCCCATGATCCCAGACGGACCCATAGTGACTGAAAACAGCAATTTTTAACCGAGGCACAGACGAGGGTATTGGATCAGCCCTGCGGCCGTGCTTCGGTGATAATTCCGTCAGCCACTCTTGGTGGGACAGAATAGGGAATTACTTTGCGACATGATCTAATTCTGTGCACAAGAGATTTATGACCCCAACAACAGGCCTAATGGGCCTGCCGTAAGCTGCATGGAGCTGACTTTAGACCGCCTTCAAGAATGCGCGTCATCATTTACTGGAGCAGGCCAGTCCCCTGTAATTTCCATCAACAATCTAGGCGTTGGCTTCACCCTGGTTGTCTCCCCAACTGCTGACCAACCACATCTCCAGCTTCCCGGCCCCTTGATGCCTGAGCACGATGAGCATGAGGGTAATCTCGCAAGCAGGTACCGGGCCTCAGCCGCCAACTGCTTGACTCACTAAACTGCGGAGTTTTCTGGTACCTACCTAATAGACGGATGGCTGGGACCTGTTGAATCTTCCGCCAGTGTGTGCTAATAGCCGCATTCTTTGTGATAGGGCGGCATCAGGTTCGCGATAGCTTCAACTTGCGTTCACGAATAGCAACGTCTCGCAAGAATTAGTAGGGTTCAATTCAGGGAGGCGCCCGACAAGATCAAGGCAAACCATCCCAGGTAGTATTCCACTTTATGGCGAATGCAATCCGGTTGAACTTTAGTCAGTCTATCTGTATTGAGCACAACACTTGTAACAGCCTATCACATAACTAACTCGGCTGCGAATGGTTCTATCGGGTTTGAAGATATTTCGGCCGAATCCCAACCCAACCAACCAATTGCTTACGCCGATGAAATTGTTGGCCCCAATCTGAGTGGGCACACGGGCGAAGGGATCAACACAGAACGAAGCGGTCCTCTCAAAAAGAGGTAACGTTTTCACCGGATGCACGTGAAAATACTCGAAGAAAGCCATGATAATGGTGAAAGAATTTATATTTTCCATGTCTTTTTACTTTCATGGCAAAAAGATATCTATCTGCATGCCTTTCGAAGCGTCATGTCCTTGTCAGTTGTTGTGGTGGGCGGCTGGGGATAAGCGAGCAGCGGGTCGATAGAAAACCCCCGACTAACGGACGAAATACGGACGAATTTCACCCCAACTGTCTATCTGTCTATGTATGCAGTTTGTTGATTAATGAATCGACTGGTTAGTTAGTAAGAGTATAAAAGAGTCAGATGAGGACATTCAACATGATCAACATGATCCCTTCAGTACAGCCCACTTCTTCAGACTACGATCAACATGGACATTACCACTACTCAAACGGACCGAGGTCCCATCGAGCCGTTCAGGGTCGACTTGTCAAAGAATGTTCCAAGAATGCTGGAACTGGTCAAGAACACCAAGTTGCCTGATAAATCCGCCTATTCCAGTCTTGGAGCCTCGGCTGGTATTGACTTGGAAGTCCTGAAGGAGCTACAGAGAGAATGGACTGAGAGTTTTGACTGGAAGAGGGAGGAAGAAGACATGAACAGGTAAGCCCTGAACGATACCACGATCCTATCACATGGTGAGCAGCTCTCCTTACACTGACTGAATCCACCATAGTTATAACCACTTCACCACGACCATCGAGGACTTGAAGATTCACTTCATCCATGAACGCTCCGGGGAACCTGATGCGATCCCGCTTGTACTCTTACATGGCTGGCCAGGCTCATTTCTTGAGGTTCTGCCTGTTATCAAACCTCTCACTCAAAAGGCGAAAACCTCGATGGGCAAAGACGTCTCATTTGATATTGTCGTCCCCTCGCTTCCAGGCTTTGTTTTCTCGCAAGCCCCGCCAGCAAATTGGACCGTTATGGACACGGCTCGCATTTTCCATTCACTCATGACCGACGTTTTAGGTTATCGAATTTTTTCTGTCAATGGTACCGACTGGGGCTCTGGAATTGCTTATGCCTTGTATGAGCAATACCCTGCTGCCACTCGCGGTGTACACTTTTCCATGATCCCTTTTATGCCCTTGCTGCAGGACCAGCTGACAGCTCGTGGTATTACCCTCACTCCAGAAGAACAATTCCAGGAGCAGAGGTTCGCAGGCTGGAATATGACTGGCAATGCCTATTTTATGGTGCAGGCCACGAAGGTATTGAATGGAACATACAAGTCTAAAGCTCTGATGGCTAATGTGATTTCAGCCAACTACGATCGGACTGGCCTTGCAGGATAATCCAGTTGGCCAGTTGGCATGGATTGCGCAGCAAATCATCGACTGTAAGTATAGAAGCACCCAGGTGCTAGTGCAACTGGGGAACATTCTAACGCCCCCATAGGGTCAGATCCCCGGGCCGGAACGAGTCCATCTGTTCTCACTCACAGAGAAATACTTCGATTTACATCACTCTACTTCCTTACCGAGACATTCCTCTCATCTGTCTTTATATACTCGTCGAATCCTAATGGGTTTAGGCCCAAGTACACCAAGGCTCCCACTGACGCCCCGATGCTTTACAGCAATTTCAAGTACAACAACGCTTTCTTCCCTCGAGCCTTGGTGGAAAAGGTTGGAAACCTGGTGTATTGGAAAGGTGAGTCACTGTGCCACATCCATGTTTGAGACTCGGACCCATGAACTAACCATATTCTGCCTTAGATCACGATTTTGGCGGCCATTTCCCGGGTGTTGATAACCCATCAGCTCTCATTTCTGATCTTAGAGAGCTTGCAAACCACTAGATGTGAGAACAGACAACATACTAGCAGAGTGGTGTGAAGGATCGGATGCAAATGTCTGGTTGATCGACTGTGCTACTTGGTCTTTTGTTACTTTGGATATAAAACATGCAAAAATCTAGTCTTACAACCCAACAATGCAAGTCTCTCTATACAGAGCTCTTTCTCCAACCTCAACACCAAACTGCAAGCATCCCCAGTTGAGATCAGCAATGGATCTGCCGAGATGGCTTCCTTCACCAAAACCCTCAACGAATTGGTGCCGTGTTTTAACTTCAGGTTTGCATCATACTGTACATCAGTGCCTATATCGGCGCTTTTTGGGTTGAATAAAACTCTGCTGCCGCGATTACCGAGGTAAACTTTTAATACTGAGCCAAACTAGCCTTCAACCTTAGCCGCCAAGCTCGTTCGTTTACCTACCTCAGGCACATACGACACATTGGATTCAATTCTTCTTCGTTCTAGCATAGATTACCGCTGACACGAATCTCATGGGCAATGTGAGATGTAAAGGTTCTGGCTAAGAGCAATGGAGTTATCTAGGTGGTGAGCATCATGGGTAATGACGAAGAGCGGACAATAAAATCTTCATTAGAATTGTCGTGTGTTGATAGCTATGTCCTTTGATATTAAGAAAAGATTGATGATTATTAAGAACGCACAAGGAAGTGGTATGCTTCTTGGTGAAAGTAACCTCTTATTTCTTCCCTCATATCGTGCTCCTTGCGCTAGACGCTTAGGATACTTACATTCCAGGGGTGGTAAATCCTGGAAGATCAGGCCACTCGCCCAAGTGAGCTGGATCGCCACCAATTCTGACCCATATGGCATGCGAGGGCGTTGGCCCATCAAGGACGAACATCTGGTACCAGGAAGGGGGACTGATGAAGGCGTTGGGCGGCGCCTCGACGGTGCAAGTAGTTCCAGTGCAAGAGAAGGATGGGAACATGGTTCGCTGGCCCATTGTGATGCCGTGGGTAGAACCGATCGAGGCCAACAGCGACACACGCATGTTGGAAGCACCCTCAGTCAGTGGTGAGGTGATAGTAAAGGTATAGCTCTGACCATAAGCCCAGTCGCGATCCTCGATAGCGAACTCAGGCTGGGTAGCTCCAGACAGAAGATAATCAGGCACAAAGTACTCAAGGCGATACTCCTGAGGATGCTTGCCCTCGTCCTGAGGATCGGAGCCCGAGATAAGCACCTTGCCATCGCTAAGGAGAACGCCTTCGGAGTGGTACATGCGGGCAATGGTGGTGTTGGCCAAAACTGTCATGCGCTGGCCAAGGGGCTGCTCGGGATCGTACATGACAGCGTTGAGGTTGGAGTCGTCGGCCAGTCCGAACCCACCACGGCCTACCTTGGCACCATTGACAATCAGGTAGCGACCGTCAGGGAGGGCGATCATGGTAGGCATGACACGCTTTGAGGGCTGTAGTCAGAGTTAGCATATGCGTAAGAGGGTGTGTGAAGCTAATCCTGTTTTGTCTTACCATTCGCTCGATAGTCCACTCGGCTCCAGGGGTATCTGGCTCGATAATGACACAGTTGTCAAGAGCCTCGTTTCCAGGCTCAGCAGTAGTGCCACCACAGACAAGAACCTCGAGAGGGTCAGTGTAAGGGGCTTTCTGGGGCATGAGCATCATGGTACCCTGCAGGGGGTAGTTGCGACCAGTCAGAGGGTTGTCGACAGCGCCAGGCATATCGGGCAGCTGGCGGATGGTTTGGAAGTCTGTTTGGGAGATGATGCGTGACTCGTTGAACTGGGCGAAGAACATGTCACCCGAGGGCAGGATGGCCAAGTGCGGGTACGAGTTGGTACGTCCAATGTTCTCAGCGCGCTCGAGATAGTCGAGGTAGGTCGACTCTGTGACGCCCTCAGGATGGGGCAGTACCTCGCATGACGGTACAATGGGTGCGTCAGAGCCAGACTCACCACCCATGGCAAGCAAGGAACCGTTGGAAAGGACAATGGCAGTGGGATACCATCGGGGATCAAAGAGGCGCAACTGCGTGTAATCTTCCTCCCAGTCATTGGTGCCATTATCAACTCCTTGCGGCGAATCGGGCGTGAAGAAGCGGATGCCATAGACAGACTCGGCTGACCAACCGCCAATGTTTATCATGCGACCGGCCTTGTCAGGCAAGGTAAATGAGGCCGAACAGAAGACGTCGGTCTTGAGAGCGAGCTCACGGTACTTGTTGGTCGTGTAGTCAAATTCGAAAGAACCCTCGGTGTTGTCCCAAGAGGTGCCATGCTTCTCAACAAAGACGACCTTGTCGTTGATGCCAACCGAGCTGATCAAAGGTACGATGGGCGCAGTCGAGAAGAAGTCATACTCACCCGCGGCAAATCCAGATGCATAATGGAACGTGTTGAGCGAGCTTCCAGTCCACTCATAGTAGCTGATGTGATTGCCAGCACCGCACGTATAGTTGCGATCCCCAGGGCAAGGCATGCTGCAGAAGCCGTCGTCCTTCCAGACATCGCCCCTGGCCTCGACAGCACCTAGATCACCGCAGACACACTGACGACCGTACTCGACACCAGCGGCCGAGTAGCCGAACCTCTGGCAACGCTCGAGGCAGAAATCGATCGTCATTTCGCTGCTGTCATAGTTGGGTGCATCCTCCCAAAGCCACTCAAGGATGTAGGGGTTGGCATTGTCAAAGACGCAACCCTTGTATTCCCAGTCACCAGGCAGATCCTCGTCCTTGACCACAGGAATCGGCCAGATGGGAAAGTCACCATCTGAGTAGAGGGAGAGACGATTGCCAGCACCACAAATCTGACTGCTGTCACCAGCGCAGGGCATGTTGCACTCTGACTCGGATGTCTTGGAGGCAGCGTTGTTGAGTGCATTGCCACAGAAGCACTCCTCCGAGTATTCCAGACCTGCAACATTGAAGCCGTTGGCGATGCAAGTAGCAATGCATCTCTGGGGAGTCATGGAAGACGATGGGCTACCTGGAGCACCAGCCATAGCACGTCCAGGGGGGTCAATGTAGCAGCCCTGATAAGCCCAGCCGTCAGGCAGACCGGTGGCACTGGGAAGAGGAGACTCTGTCTCGGACACGGTGACGCTGGACTCAGTCCCAGTTTCGGTCTCAGTCTCAGACGCAGTGAGGCTAGACTCGGTCTGAGAGCCCGAAACAGTAGCAGAGGACGTCACTGTGGCGGAAGAGCTGGCAAAGACAGTCAACCTGTCGCCAGCACCACAAGGCTGGCTGCTGTCGCCTGAGCATGGCATGCTGCAGTCAGCCTCGGCAGCCTGGTTGGTGGGCCTGGTATTGCCACAGACTATAGAGCACCGGTGTCAGTCATCAAAATCTCTTATGTCTGGGTTGATGGCTCCCACTCACAGCATTCAGCCGTATACTCCATACCGGCGTAGGCGAAACCGGCATCAGAGCAGAAGGCGACGCAGCTCTCGGCAGTCAGGCCAGTGGTGTCATAATGGACAGCACCATTAAGAGCACGCTGAGCAACGCTGTCAACGAAGCATCCGATATAGTTCCAACCTTCCTGGGGGCTTGATGGAGGGGTCAAATCCCTACGAAGGATGACGCTGGCTGAAGTCAAGTGAAGGAACGTTGCACCAAGTGCAACAAAACGAAAAGGGGTCATAGTGAGTGAAAGACGGAGAGAATTATGAAAGAGTGTCAGAATTAAAATGAATGTGATGGGACAAGAAAAGATGTTTGGGTTGTTCTCATGAATGAAAGAGCGATAACATGCTTCATCATATATCCATGGATTTGATGTGTCCAGCTGATGGTGGCTTTCTAGGCATCGTCCCGTATAATTTCCCTAGGGTAGCTTTCTATCCATTTTTGGTCCCTTCTTGCCGCCCATTTTCCAATAGTCAGTTCAAGTCTGTTCAGCTCGTAAAGCTCTTACACACTTCGGTTATCAAAGAGGGGACCAAAGGGCTGCCTCGGCTCCTATCATGCAGTTGTACGGGCGCCTCAACGCAGGAGAATCGAGTCAGGCTGCGCAGCTGAGCGGTGACGAGGGTTATCATTCGCCGTACTCCGAGCATGCCTTGTGATTGCTGCCGCGCTGTCTTTGGGCAACGCGTTGTGCACCCTGTTAGACGATGGCGCTCAGATCTTGTTCACGGTCCCTCCCTGCTGGTGCATAAAGGTCCTAATTCGGCAAAATTGTGAGGATGAGAAAGAGTTCAGTCTGATAAGTGCATTAGCCACGGTTCTTGTGTTGACAAGATATTGCGGCCGCAATCTGTACCGGTCAGGACAGGGATCTCAGGGGTCACAACAGGAGGCCAGGCCATGTTTGTATCTAGATTCGGACGAAGATGCATGAATTAGCTGCAGGTTCACATGGTTGTATCAACACAACATGAACCCCTGCTCGTCCTGTTTCAAGGTGTGTGCATGGGGGGTGGTCACCGGTTGGTGTGTCATTGCGAATCGCCAATGCAACACTGAAGAAAAGAGAAAAGAACCAAAAGGTCTGCTGCACAGGATCGAGGAGAGGAGAGTTGGCGCCTCGCAAACATTGTTTGTCAGGCCAATCTTGGCACCTAAAGAGCGGCTACGAGCTACCCATCAGCTGTGCATAATTGGCGGGGAACCAGTTGACGCAGCCTCGGTTATTAGATAAGAGAAACACAGCGTTGAAAACAGGCTTGTGATGTGGCTAGAGATGTTTAATGAGCCAAGATCGGTTATGCTTCAGCTCTGACACGACAAGCCAGCGTACCTAGGTAGGTAGAAAGAAGCAGAAAGGGGAGAGAAATGTCTCATCTACCCTGAAGAATGGCATTTGGCGCGAGGTTTCAGATAAAGTCAAGTACCGAAGCTATCAAAGGACCGAAAGTTAGCTACGGAGGAGTATGTACAGCCTGATTTCAATACAGGGATTAAAATCCCCTGGCTGCTCGCCAAGATTAGCGCCACATGACGGCATTCGAGCCGAGAGCCCCATCCGTGATATCCCTACCGAGATTTGATCTCTCCATCTTGGCATCTACCCGGTGTGCCTGATAACGACATTCTGCAGTTCCAAGACGGCCTGAGAACCTTGGCAGACCATGCATGCCCAGCATAAGCAGGATGACTACCTAGCATTTGCCTTGCTGCCACATCTTGACCGATTTCACAACCATGCCACGCTCCTCCTTGGGACCCCAGCTTGGAAGCCATGTCTCGTTGGCCTTCCAAAAGTCCCGCATAGGGGTCTCACTACGGTCGGCCCAAGGCTTCCCACCAACAGCGTCGCTAAAATAAACATTAGGGTTAGCCAAGGCGCTCTGCAGATCGAGGCTAGGAGATAACGGCTCGTATTGCAGGGTTAGAGAGTGGCTGGAGACAAGGAGGGTGTGCCAGAGAGTGCCCGGGATCTCAGGAGGGGCTTGGCAGTAGGTGTGGTGGCCACTGAAAAGGGGGAATTTGACTCACGGAAACCAGCCATTGGTGCCACCGACCGCCACGTTTAGGATGAGGAAGAAAGACTGGTCAAAGGGCGTATTGGGACGGCCCGTGCTGCCCCAGGGATCTACAGGAACCGAGCCGTTGACGGACTCTCCGGCAAATTCGCCGTAGGTCCACAGGTTCTTGTTCTTGGTGAAGTCAAAGAAGATGACTTGCTGTAGATGGGGTTAGTGGGTCGTCTCGACTTTCAGCGTAGCTATTAGGGCTGGATGGAATGGATCCAGTGCAACAACTTACTCGAAGACGGCCGTCAAGCCAGGTAAACAGATACTTCTCACTCCACTCGAGTCCATAAGTGTGGAAGTCGTCGGTGTAGCGGACTCGTTTCCCTCCCCACTCACCGTAGCTCCTCCGCCAGCGATCATTCTCAGTGGCTGTGCCCCAGTGAAGTGCTGATGAGACGAGGTTATCGCCCATGGAATATTTGCGAGCGTCATTGCCGCGGCTCTCGGCGATATCAATCTCACCCGACTTTGGCCACTCACCGTAGACGCTGTCCTGGGGCATCATCCATATGGCTGGCCACATCCAATCTCCACGAGGCATACGTGCTGTCACTTCGACACGACCATAGCGAATCGTCTTCTTGCCCTTGGTATTGAGTCGCGCTGACCGCACTGGGTTGATGATCTGGCCCTTGGTGCTGTTGCTGACGGCTGCGCAAGGCCAACGAGTCTCCCACTCATCGTCCGTGGCTTTCTCATCAGACGTGCACTTGCCATAGGTGCGTGAATCGGTCGTCAGGTTGACAGTGTAGCCATGGACCAGCTGATCGTAGGTAATTTTGGTGCTCTCAAGTGTCAAGGTGGGCACGATGTGCAGGCCTTCTGCGTCGACATACGAATTGGCCTTGTCGGTGGTGGTCCAGTCAAAGGTCCCAGTGCTACCTCATTATTAGTGACATACATGTGGAATAACTTCGATCACGTACCCAAATCCGCCCATCTGAACCTCATGATTCCAGTTATCAAGATTCTCAAACTGATCATCCATGATCAAGCAATACTGCCCTTGGTTAGACTCAGAGTTGCTCGAGGTTGGGGCTGGTATTTACTTCGAAGTTGGGGACGCCCTGAGTTTCCTTCCAACAAAGGAATCCTCCAATGCCTGAGAGGGTATTGTCAGTATTGCCCAGGCGGACCCTGAGGATGTCGACTTACCAAGTCCGATAAAGATACATGTGTAAAATATGATACTGTCCCAATTGACATCCTTCTTGGACTTTTTGAGCCATGGCTTCTCGAACTCGCCCTTGAGTCGACTGCTCGTGAAGCGTCTTCGAGGGCCGTTGACTGACCTGTGTCAGCTACAAACCGGCCCTTGAAGATGTGGATTTACTTACCTTCATATGCAGAAGTATGGCGAGTGTGTGGTGACCGTCGGGAGGTTACAGACTCTGCAATAGGTGTTGCGGCAACAGGAGTTGAGAATGGGTTCTCAGGCGGCTCATCACCCGGGGTTCCGAAGGGATTAGTCCGCCGGGAGGACGATCCCTCGGCAGGAGAAGTAACAGTCGCTGAGCCTTCCATGGGGAGAGTGGAACAGCCAATGTATGAAGGCTCGGCTTGTCCAACACCAAGCAGCAAAGGGTGAAGACACTCAACTTTGTTCAAGGGAGTCCTGGTGATATGAGGCAGAACGAACAGACCTCTGAAAGGGCTCCCCTTCTTGTTGACCTCCTTCACACACAAGTTTCGAGGCGAGCTCGAGTCCCCAACACTCAATCACAACAAACCATCCGAAGGACATCTCGATGGCGTAAGCCCTTCCAGCCAACCTCCTGATATGCGGCTCCAAAAGCGGCTGAAATGCAGACAGGCATGGAAGGTCGATTAACCCATTGGATCCTGTCGTATCGCCTCGTTTTCACGATTGCAATATGACCTGTAAGCTCGTCCAGAGATACGGTCGTGATGAGACGGGGACGCGGGCCGTCCGCCAAGATTCGGGCCTTCGGTACCAAGGGCATCCCGAGCGGCTATCATGCATGTTGGGTAGGCATTCCTACAATGAAACTGTAACCCTGATAGTTCTGCCTCCGGAAGCTGAAAAGGAAGCTGGAGAAAAGTCAAGCCCAAGACGGAACAAATCCCCGCTGTGCCAAGAGGTCGCTTCAGGGCCTGGGCGGATCCGGCCAAGACGGATTGCCATGGTTCAGCTGTGGTGGCTGACTCCTCTTTCTGTTGATGAAATTACGGGCGGTTGATATCCAAGACCATGACCATGAACACGTGGAAGGGGAAATGCAGGAATCTTCCATACGTGTGCTGTCGTCATCGCTATCAATATGATAGGCACCGGGCAATAATGAAGCACGAGGTCTCGGTAGCAGCCGAGGCACCTACCCACTGGTTGGTAGGGTTACACCCCGGAAGTGTCATCTTTTCCCCTAGCGCCTCGCCAACCTCGCCAACGGAAATCACGTTAAGCGATAGACACGTTGCGTTGGGTATGGGGTCTCGGCGGCGGATCGATGAGAGGGTGTGGACAGGGAAGCTGAATGGGCTGCAGCCCCTGGACAGACAGTGGGCGGATCAGACCAGGGGTCAGTTCAACGAGTTGTGACAGAGATTAGTTGTGACAGGGGAAAACTCATTGTCGGCAGGTGTTTACGATCTGGGTGAACGAGTTCTGCAGACTACCGAACGAGTCGTTACAGGCTGAAGGCCATGCATGTTGTGCAACTCTAAACACCCCCTTGTTGGTCAAGAGTCCAGACTCTAGCCTTTTGGGCCTCGTTTTTTCTAATATTAGCCGAGCACGGATTAATCATACGCCGCATGAGTACATGACATCGCTGCAAGAATCGAGTAAACATTGGTAACAACCATGCTGCCGTATCAAGGCTTGGTCCTGTTCATTTGCAAACTCTGCTTATCTGGTGGCGGCTTCCTCTTCTTCACCGTAAGCTGAGATCAGGTCGCTGAGTTGGCAATCAGCCAGCCTCCATATCTGGTGGCGGACGGTAGGTCTGCAGTCGGGTCAGGGTTGAGGTTACGTGCTCGCCTGGAGGCGCTCGCCAACCTCGATACGAGTGCTTCTGCACATATTTCCACATCCGCGGCTGCCGTTTGGCGTAATCTGGAGGCTTACATGTTGACCGAGAACAGACCAGCCTCCAGTCGAGCTTGATGCTGGGCCCGCGTGCGCGTTCAGGCTCTTCTCTGACGCTTCCATGGTAAACAAGGCTTGATACGTCTACTACCCAAGATGTTGGAATGAGGCCCGTGGAAAGCTTTCATAACTTGACCCATGCCGTTCAACCTCTGCTCTTTTCTTGGCCTGATCAACTCGCCCCCTTTTCTGCTTTCCCTCCCGAGCTCATCACTCCCCTCGCCTCCAAGGCAGATATTCAAGTCCGCTTGAAAAGGGATTACTCTTTGCCAGATTCTCTCAAAGGCAAAAGTTTCCTGTCGAACATTGGTGATGGCTGCTGAAAAGTCACGGTCTCGCTTTGTCGAGTCAGGAGTGCTTCAGCCGCCTAGTCCTACGGCCGACACGCAGACTTTGAAGAAGCTCGAGGGAGGGGACTACCCTTTTCCCACTACCCAGAAGTCCCCAGAATGGCTCTTCAAAGGATACCCTCCTCCATCTAGGTCCCCCCACAGCTCCTACTCGGGTACGCCTGCCATGCAGCTCCCTGAGGCGAAGGAGCCAGCCATGGTGAGTGCTAGCAGCCAATGTCCATGCCTTGTCTTCCATCATCTATGCCTCCGTACGGTAGTCTAGTGCATCTTCCGATGGCCAAGTCTACCTTTGCCGTGAAACAATGCCTTCTCTCCCCTCCCACGATGTTTCGTTAGGTCCCCTTTCCCTTGAGTCAAATGTCATACTGATGCCGACCACAACTCTTACTCCCCCTGCCAGCCCACACAGGCTGCTCTTTCTTCTGACACATGATCTAACAAGGTGTAGGTTGCCAAGTACATTGCTCGCCGTGCCACTCTGCTTGGATGGTTCGATGAGCCGGCTGCGGCTGCCATCACCAGTGGCTGGTCGTCAACATGCATTGCGCTTAAGAAGCCCGACGGCTCTTATATCTATGCCCCAGACGATCCAAGCCCGGACCTGGTGGCAGCCGTTGCTCGCTTGAACGAGAATGCCGTCGTCTCCATGGTGTCTGAAGTTACCAACCAGGTTCTTGATAGCATCAAGCCGGAGCAGGCTAGTCTGGTCATTGAGAGTACCGGTGCTCGTATTCCTATCGTTGCCAGGCTGGCTGACGTCCATTCTTCACTTGTGCATTCGGCCAGTTCATGCATTATCGCCGAAGAGCGGTGTGTTCTTATCTGGTCCAATGAGCCAAGAACCATCATCAATGTGGCTCACAATGTCGAGAAGCAAATGTTGGGCTTTGTAAGTATCGACTGGCCAGTGAATAATATTCATGCCAAGTAGTTAAGTGACTAACCCTGGTATCATTGCCCAGATTGTCGGTCCAAACATGCCTGCCAACATGCTTGCCCAGACCGAAGAGCAGTCAGTTGAGGGTCTCGTCACACCTGTCCGTGGTGCTATCGACGAGAAGGATGAAGTCTATCAGCGTGCAATCAAGGTTGAGGAGGGTGAAGGCGAAGGCGAGGAGGACATTGAGGGCAAACAGCCTGTACGACCTGTTCTGAGGGTGCACTCATTCCGAATTGGCATTGTCATGATCTTGGTCATCCTAACTCAGAGCGTGGGTGTCTCGAAAGTGAGTTATCCAACTGGTTGTTTGCCTTATCCGTCGTATACTGACTATTATACCTCAGCTCCTCAGGCAGTGGACTTGGGACGGCGACTGGATGCGCTTCATCCTGGTGGCTGTTATTCCACCTCTTTGTCTCTTGTCATTGGTACGTGCCCCATTCTGTGAATTCAAGTGCAGACCAGCTGATTCATTCATGTCCAGTTCTTCTTCATTGTCGTCGTTAGCAGTGTTTTCCAGTTGCTCCTCCCTGCTGGCATGTGTCTGAGAAACTCGAAGTATCATTCCGGTAAGCAAACCTTCCAATACCACAATACGCATGGCAACAGAACTGAAAGTATGTCCCAGCTGTCAAGCCTAACCCTAAGCGCTATCGAGACTATGAACTGCCGCATATTACGGTGCAGATGCCCGTCTACAAGGAGGGTCTCCGGGGGTAAGTCGCCACCGATACTACTCTACTCATATTCTTATTCTCTTGAACAGTGTCATCGTTCCGACCATGGTCTCCGTGATGGCAGCCATTCAACACTACGAGAATCAAGGCGGCACAGCGTCTGTCTTCATCAACGATGATGGTATGCAGTGCATCCAGCCTGAGTTGGCTGCTGCCCGTAAGCAGTACTACCGTGAAAACGGTATCGGATATTGCGCGCGGCTGCCTACCATGAGAAGTCACAAGAGAGGGGGGTTCTTATCGTGGTTCAAGCGATCACCACCTATCGACCCGGCGGTGGATAACCAGGACGAGAGCGAGCTTAGTCCACAAGGTCGAGCCAACAAACTCGGCTTTGTTCGAAAGGGAAAGTTCAAGAAAGCCAGCAACATGAACTACTGCTTGGCCTTCTCTAACCGCGTCGAGGATGAACTGCATCGGTTGACAGAGCTCGAATGCCAGAGCCGCAATTGCACCTACGAAAACTTGACAGCCGAAGATGATGACAGACTCTACGAAGTGGCACTCCAGAACATGCTCGAGGCTGACGAAGGTAAGACTTGGGCAGAGGGCAATATCCGTATGGGCGAGATTATCTTGATCATCGACTGCGATACCCGTGTCCCTGTTGACTGTCTACTCTATGGGGCTCTCGAGATGCATGAGAGTCCTGAGGTGGCCATTCTGCAGCATGGCTCTGGTGTTATGCAGGTTGCCCACAACATCTTTGAGAATGGCATCACCTACTTCACCAACATTGTCTACACAGCCATCAAATATGGTGTTGGCACTGGTGACGTTGCCCCCTTTGTCGGTCACAACGCTTTTCTTCGCTGGAAGGCCATCCAGAGCGTCGAATTCAAGGATCCATCTGACGGCATCACAAAATGGTGGTCTGATACGCATGTCTCTGAAGACTTCGACATTAGTCTGCGAATTCAGATGGCTGGTATGGTCTGTCGTCTGGCCACCTATCACAACGGAGGCTTCCAGGAGGGTGTCTCTCTGACCGTCTACGATGAGCTGAACCGTTGGGAAAAGTATGCCTACGGTTGCAATGAGCTCGTGTTTCACCCCTTGTGAGTCAATAAATCTCTCAGTCTCCTCCTTCGTGAACATCTTACTCATCACCTTATCATAGCTACCAATGGATTTACAAGGGGCCGGTGACTAGGCTGTTCTTTCGCTTCCTTTGGAGCAACATGCCAGTCTCCAGCAAGGTTTCTATCATTGCCTACATCTTTACCTGTAAGTGCCTATCTACTTTGGCCTTCGACTGGTTGAAACTGACAGTGTCATCTAGACTACGCTATCGCTGCTGGCATGCTTCTTACCCTCGTCAACTACGTCATCGTGGGCCTGTTCTTTTATGACCTTGATCACTTTTATACCCCATCGTGGGGTATCTGGGTGTCTCTGTTGGTTGTCTTTAACGGTGTCGCCTCTGTGTCAACCAGCATGACCCGTCACCGTCTCAAAGAAAAGTCGTTCTGGGTCGCCATTCTGGAGACGGCCAAGTGGCTTCCGTTTTTGCTTCTATTCTTTGGTGGAATCAGCATCAACTGTGCTAAGGCGTTGCTGTGTCACGCCTTTTCCATCAATATTGAATGGGCATCAACATCAAAGGAGCTGGGCCCCACGGGTATTTACATTGGCCTGAACAAGATGATGCACAGGTTCAAGTACACTTTCCTCATCTGCATCATCATTGCCGCTGGCATGATCTACATGGCAGTCGGTGCGCCCTGGGGCTGGACCATCGCCCCTGGTCAGTTCTCAGCAGGCACGTACGCCATTGTCCCTCTGGCCGTGCAAGTCTCCTGTGCATTCACTCTTCCCCTGTTCCTTGGCTTAACTTGAATGGACGTTTCAGTCTGCAGAGTGATCTTAACTCATCACCATTGCACTTCATGGAAAGGACTGTTTCAGACCAACCAGCTTATTATCATAGCACGGTTTAATACCTCCTTATCCTGAAAATACAAAATTTATGCGCCTGATGTGACCCTGCTAGTCTTACTATCCTTGCAACCTCGTATTTCTTCCGGGCTGACCAAGGTGGTGTTGTTTGCTTCAACCAATTTGCAGGGCTGTAGTACTTGCTTTAATCGGAGACTGGTGAGAAAGGATAGATTCTCGACTATTATAGTATGCTTTTGATAACGTCCTCGATATTCTCCTCTTTTAGCCCAACCTGTTCCAATTTCTTAAGTTCCTGCCTGTCAACCTTGCTCTCAATATCGCCTCCATTGCCCTCCAGCAAGTGCGTGAGAATGAACTTCTGATACGAAGCGAAAACATCGCCTTGACCGATTCGTTCGTTGAACTCTTTCAGGGCATCATCGGCATCTCGTGATGTGATTTCCCAATCCACATCCGTTGTTTTGGTGGCACGTTGTACTGCATCCAACATCTCCCGGTGCGTGGTATGGAATGAGGGAGTATAGACAGCCTGCTTCTTATAACTTGCCAGATCAGTCTCTGGTAAACTAAGCACCGCCGCAATAGCCTCGCCAGTGTGTGTGATGCTGGATGTCGAGACTCTACCGCCAGCCTCAGGGTAGAGAGTTGCCTTGCGGCCCTTGGCATCAATGCCCCATAGGCCATTGCTAAGGTTGACATCCAGCCATACGCCCACCGTGACCGATATCCAGCTACTGACGCCGAGTTCGTCAACAAGGTCACGGACCTTCTTCTTAGCCTGGAGTAGCCCATTCTCCTCGATAAGCTTTGTCGCGAATGGATCCGGTCCGTACTCTGCGGGCAGGAGGTAGGGAACACTAGCTTTGGCAGCGGCACGAACAGCAGGCTCCTGCAAGCTGACTATGTGCGAGAGAGGAGGCATCAAGACAACAGCATCTTGGCCTTTAAAGACATCGCACAGGAAACCTTCGTCTTCGAGGTTTCCAGTCTTGACAATGACGTCAGGGGGGAATTTGCTGGACGACTCGGGCCGCTGGACCACGGTAATGGTATGCGCGTCCTTGTCGAGGAGGGCTCTGAGCGTTGAGGAACCAAGGTTACCGCCTGCGCCTAGGATAGTAATTCCTCGTCCTTGAACTTGGGACATGGTTGCTTCCGGGGGTGAGGTGATGAGTAGATAATGATTATGTACAGAGAATTCTAGGAATTGTTCTCCATGCTTCTTAGGTAGTTTAAGCTTTAAGTATTCGAGTGTTGTCACTGTGGTGTAATTAGGCTGAATAATCAACTCGCGCGTAGGCAGATAAGCTGACATCAGCTTACAGCCCAGACCCGGCAAGCGTCAATAACCCCTTGTCATTGAGGGCGCAGTATATAACTTGTAGTATAAATAAAAGTGACTTGGCAAAGTCTACTGGCTGGTCACGGGCCGGTAGTTGCGGGTCTGTCTATGACAATGGAGGTTGGGGTGAGGTAGCTCTGTTAAAACGTGCGTGCAAAAAGGTCTCAAATCATGTATTCAACTAGCACAGTTGAGCCGACTAACTTCAGGCTTATCGCATCAAGGGTCAGGCTTCAACTATAGGAACACAATATGATATGGCTCGATACTCTTTGGACGGGCGTTTGACGACCGCATTATCCTACGCAAGGGTCGAGCCCTTGTTCCTTCATCGTCTTCTCAAGCCCATCAATACCATACAAGTTTGGATCTTTATCCACCCTTTCCCAATGCAGAGATAGCCAATGAGCGGTACTATCCACAGTTTGCATGCGCAGACTCGAGTTGCCCAAGAGCTGCAGCAGAGTCTCTCGTTGTGATTCTTCTCTTCTGCAGGACCCAACTACAAGCGTTGGCCACATGAAAGTAGTCCAGGGCGGCGATTCACCAGACATCTGCTTGAAATTTTCCAGAAAAACGGCAATGCTGGGCTCGACCTGGTTGTACAGTTCACCTCCTACATCCTCGTGACCTTTCATCGAGGTATGTAGGAAAACGAGACAAGCAGCTCGATACATTTCGCCGGCAAGTCCGTACCCGGGGTCATCGCTTTGGCTGTTTGGTAGCCAGCTGTTGATCCCCGAAATGATGGAATCATATTCCTCTTGGATGGCATTGGGCCTATCCTTCCGAGCTCTATGCCTACCTGAGAGATGCGCAATGCGGGGAATCAGTTCGAACAATCCATGTGAGCAACCGAACATGAACCCATATATTGGACCGTTTTGATTCAGGGTGTGCAGTGGCTGGGGTAGGGATCGGGGGTCGAGGAGGCGATCTGAGGAGGCTTGGCCAATGCCAATGTTGGCAACGATGGCAAGATAACAGTACTGCTCGGAAAAGAAGCCCAGGAGGTTTCCATCCCGGCATCTTTGATCCTTACGCAAGTCACTGATCATAGATCCACTAGCCCGCAGGTGGTAGTATAATGAGCCCCGGATGTCGGCATCAATCACCTATGGACCCGACATCAGCGCGTACTCATGGGACATATGGGGGCCTGAGAGACTTACCTCGTACCAACAAAGAGTCAGGCAAGACGCCAAAAGGGCGATGCGGTCTTGATGCTGCAAGTATTCCATTTGGTGATGCCCACTTTGAGACTCCGCAAGGCCACCGCGTAGTGATCACGGGAAGAGAGAGAGAAGGCCGGCTCCGAGTAGGCCCGGTGGCACGAGCTGACTGCCAGGATAGCGTGTTGCAGAGCAGTACTCCGCATTGACACGCGAATATTATACGTGATGAAAGGATTCTCAATGTCTCCTTTACCAACCATTCGAGGCGCAGTCAGCTCCGTGAAGGAATCAAGCAGTGACGCGGCCTCGACACCGCGAAATGCAGGAGGAAGGGGGGAGAGCGGCGCCGCCAAGACATCAGTCATGCCGCTTGTGGACTGTCTAATCTGAGTTTGAATCTGGGGAATCGGTGAGAGGTTTCGTTCTGTCATGGTGGCATCGCTGTGGATGGCTGGGGTTGCAGGGTCGCGGGATGGCTACGCGCAGATGAGGTGGTTCCGGAGACACCCTGAGCATTTTGGTTTGATCTCGTCGCATTTCTTGCGTCGTCTCCTGCAGGGTAAGCACCCTGATTTTGTTCGTGTACAGGCCCGACGAGTACGCTTGATGTCAGAGGTCAAGTCCATAACTGTTGTTGTGGTGATCGGGGAGAGGAAGAGTCTGCGGGTGAACGGACGTGAAACGAGAACGCGGGGTTCATACTGGGCCGATAGCCACTCTCCCACTAATTGCATTATTGCTGTACCTCTCTAAACTACCTTGTTTGGTACCTAGATAACTCGCTTCTTCTGTCCAGGCTCCAACCAGCAAATCTTGTCAGAGATGCCCTCCTCCTCAAAAACCTTGCGCAGTTCAGTACCGAACTGTGTGAAGTGAAGCCACGACTCGTAGTGGATGGGTACAAGAATGTCGGCTTGAAGCTGGCGGAACAACTCTGCCGCATCTTTACCTCCCATTGTAATCTGCAGATGCTCTTCCCGCCCAGGGAGCGGAATACGTGCGTCTCCGAGGTTCATGATGGCGACAACAATGTGGAATTTCTTGCTGATCTCAGCATGCTCCGGCATCAGCACCGTATCACCGGTAAAGTATACGGCATTTGGAGGCCCGTCGGAACTCATTCCAAACGCCTCAGGGCGAAGAATAAAGCCGGTGACCTCGCCGCCCGGGAGGTGTGTGCAGGGAACTCCGGTAATGTCCCAGTCGTTTCCATGGAAGGGGAAGGTCAAGGTCTCCCACGGCTTGATGGCCGCGACACCAGGTCTTGGGGCGAGGTTCTTAGCCCCGTCCGGTGTGGTGATGACTCGGCGCCCGTCAAGGAGGCGGCGGCCCTCAAAATCGAGGTTATCGATGTGGTCTTCGTGACTGAGAAGGACAGCATCAATAATAGGGAGGTCCATCAACTTTAGAGCAGGCCCGTCCTCAAATTTGGCAGACATGGGTTGGGTTCCTTCGGGCATCAGGTGCGTGATCTCGTATTCAGCTGGCCCTTGGCCGAAAACTTGGTCCGTGATGAAGGTGACACCGCCAACTTGGAGGATGGCAGTGGCGGTCGTGATGTGCGTGACATGAACGGGGGTCTGGAAGCTAGATGGAGCCATTTTGAAGATGTTGATTTGTTGCGTTTGGTAAGATGCCAAGACAATTGTGAATGTCAAGTTTGGGGTTTGAATGAGATTGGTAATAAAAGTTGTATTTCTTGGTTGGGATTCCCTCTACGAAGGTGTTTTATATCTTTCGAAGACGCACAGCTTTACCATGTTCAACGTTACGCTTGATAAGCATGGCATAGATAGTATTGTCAACTCTTCAACTTGAAGATTACATTCTATTCGAAACGTATCATCGGTCAATTTCCCCAAGATTGAAGTGTGTCGGCGTGGATCGTTCCAAGGTCGAGCCACGCCGATATTGTTGTGACTGCTACCCTATGGTTGCTTATCCGGATGTCGGGGGATTTGCACCCATTCCGAGGTTTCTTAGCGACGCTAATCTGGTCTGGGTATGGTACCAGGCGGTATGAAAAAAATACCGCCGCTCTCCCCATACAATTTTGGTGCCAGTACCGGCGGTGTTTTTTTTTATACCGCCTGGGTACCTGCTGTAATTTAGTCATACGCGCTAACTACGCCATTAGCGTCATAATATCTTGGCGCTGACAAACCCGGGCTCGCTTAGGACGCGTATCGTTAGCTTGTCTTGCCTTTGACGCGCTTATCTCTCAAGCGCTTTTATCTGCGAATAACCTCACTTAGTCCTGCTGGATTGGTTGGATATTTTTCTGCTTGTTCGATAAGCGCGCTCATTGTACGTGGAGATCCGCAAACGTTTCTAAACCAGTCTTTCATGCCGTTTTCGAAACAAGTGTGGGCGAGTTTCGATTGTCATGTGGATGCACCATTTTGTATTTTGCCTGAGAAAGCAATGGAAATAGAAGGATGGGCCTTTGAAGTCGACAATGTCTATATAATTAACGCTGCTGCTCTCGATATTTTGATCCAGGCTCTCTAGAGCGAAACAAACCTTTCATCTTCCATAACCTTCAAGTGCAATACCAACAACATGTCAGCCAAGTCCGGCGAGCCCCTATCTAGCGCTGCTCAAGAGCTGCTGCAGCTCGAGGAGAACTACTCTGTCGGTGGCTTCGCGCCCACGCCAGGCTTCCTCGTGTCAGGCAAGGGTTCCACACTCATTGTATGTGACTACAGTTTGTGTAGATTCTGGGAACTGGATGGCTAACTTCGTCATCTTCCGTCGCACTGATAGGACGTCGATGGAAAGGAAAGTATCGACTTTGTTATCATGTTCAGTGCCACCAACATTGGACATGGCCACCCCAAGCTGATCGAGGCTGTTGTCGAAACTATGCGAAAGAGTGAGCCTCCAAAATTCTTTGTTGCCTCTCCCGGTCTCTCTAACTCCCATGCTTTAGCTACCCTTATCAACATGTCTACTCACTACGCCGAATGACCGAAACTGGCCAAGGAGCTCTGCGAGCGGTTTGGTTACGACAAGGTGACGGCCATGGTCTCCGGCGCCGAGGCTGTTGACACAGCTTGCAAAATTGCTCGCAAGTGGGGTATTGTTCACAAGGGAATTGCTGCAGAAGAAGTTCCTGTTCTTGGAACCTCGGACAATTACCATGGCTTGACCTCGGGCATCTGGCCCATCATGACCCCCGGCAGCCAAGAAGGTTAGAATTGTAATCGGATGACCATTGCCAAGAGCTAACTCTGCTAGGCTATGCCGTGTTTAGCAAGAATATCACCAACCGACACCCCCGGACGGGCGAGCTTCTCCGATACGGCCATGTCGAAGACCTTGAGGCTGTGTTTGAGGAGTTCCACGGCCGAATTAGTGGTGTCATTATGGAGTGTATCCATGGGAAAGCTGCCGTAAGTCTCACCATTGCCTTCTTAGCGCGGGCCATGGCCTCTGTTATCTCGGCTCGTTGGCTCTCTGGTAGCCTCCGACTGGCCTTGCAGTCGATGGTGTGGTTCACTATCAATGACTGTGCTGACATTTTATCTAGTACCTTCCAGGAGGAGATCGACTTTGCCAGCGGAGTCCGCCAGCTGTGCAAAAAGTACAACATCCTCTTTATCTCTGATGAGATCCGAATGGGTTCCGCCAAGACCGGAAAGTTCCTCTGCAGTGATTGGCTAGGCCCTGAGAACAAGCCTGATATGATTACTCTGGGCAAGTCCATCACTGGAGGAGCGTTCCCAGCATCGTACGTTCTTGGAAACAACGAGGCCATGTCACTTGTTGAGTCGTTTCAAAGTGGAGGTACCTTTACCATGGCCCCCGCAGCTGTTGCAGCTACCACCGCAGCCCTGAAGATCTATGACGAAGAGAAGCTTTGCGAAAAGGCTTTTGCGATTGAGGCCAAGTGGAAAGAGACTACATCCAAGTGGAACTACCCCTGGATCAAGTACGTCACCTCTCGAGGTGCCGACATGAGCATTGCCACCGAGCAAAAGTATGGCACTGTCACATCTCGTCGTATCGCAAGACTTGCGTGGCAGAAGGGACTGTTTATCTATCCAACCAAGGCTGCTATTCGTGTCCACATGGCGTTGACCATCTCGGACGAGGAGCTGGAGAAGGGATTGAAGATACTGACAAACGTGATGGATGAGATTGAGTCATACGAAGATATTCCAGGATCTACCCATCCCTCCGATGATGCTAAGCACGGAGGTTACTAAAAGGGGTGATATCATAGATAGAATTAAGCCTAGCTTGGGAGCTTGAGGCCTTGCCAATACCCGCAACTCCAATTTCCATGTTGACATCCATAGTTTGATAGGATCCAAACTTGCCAGGAAGTACAGTACCCCCTCATTGACAATGACATCAATTTTCTCCAAAGATTTACCCTTGCATCCCGGCACAAACAGCCAGGTAAAGCCAGAGAGTAAATCGCGATGGAGTTGAAGATAAAGCCGACTCTTCCCTCAAGGGCCGCATACGGCTTGTAGAAAAGATAGGGAATAGAAAAGTTGACTGTAAACCTGTAATTTGGTGAGATAGAGTCTTGTAGGGAGCTCTTAGACCACTTACGCAGTTACGACACTGCCTACTGAGGCTATTCGTTGAGATGCATCACGGAGGCGGAGAGCCGTCACTTTGGTGGTGACAACGTACACTAAAGGCGCCCATCCCAAACAGTAGCCGCCAGTAAAGAGTGGAAGCATGGCAACAGTTGATGTTTGTTCTACCATGACGGACGGGTTCTTGATGGTTCCAAGGCCATCCATAGTCATGGTGGGCGCGGCCTGCCAGACAGCACCCGCCATCAAGAGTGACCGTCTCCCAACTCGATCATTAAGGAAGATCGAGATTCCACACATAAACGAGTTAAACGAGGAATTGATAATGGTCATATTAAACGGATTAACGCTGCCGATACTGCGAACAAAGATGACTCCGTACAACGATGCGAAGGCCAGACCCTACGCTTGTTGGAAGAAATTGACGGCGATGATGATGCGATTGTTTAGAATGTAGCTGACTGAATGCATAGCCGATAAAGGTTAAGCTGTTGAATATACTCAACCGGGAGACGGGAAGTCCAGGTTTCCCAGTCACCGGGTCCAACCTACCAAACTGACGGATGAAGGGGTCTATGGCTTGTGTGGCCGTGTAGCTGTTGCTGTCATGAGTTGCACTGGCTTGCTCGACCATGTGACCTCTGCACTCAGATGGCAATGCCTGATAACAAGAAGTAAACCAGGGAGCTCCGAATGATGTGGATAGTTCTGGCTGTCCAGGCTCCCCGTCATTCAAGATCATGCAAGGGAATGATACACCCAGACAGAGATAATCAACCCCGCAAAGTTCCACGACACCACAGTAGTCCACACTGCCTAGAAATTGAGTTTGGAGACCATGGTACTGCCCCAGATTTCCTGTGTCAGGGCCTGATAAGGGCATGGACCAATCAATCCTTAGCTCCGGAAGCCGGGGGGGATTTAAGTGCAGCCCGTCTTCCGCCTGCATTGCCCTGACTTGCCTTGCACGGCCATCCCACACTGCCCTGCCCTGCACGGCTATTCTCCCTTTGACGTGATGGAAACAGTTCCGGGGAATGAAAAGTCCAAGCGAGCCAAGATCTGCTTCCAATGTCGTAACAGAAAGGTATTCCTAATGGGTGGAAGTCGGGGGACGTCCTGTTGATCCCTCTTCTCCTTACCTATGCTAACGACACCCACTAACACCAGGTCCGCTGCGATGGTACCGTCGGTGGCTGTGAGAACTGCAGACGGCTCGATTTCGCGTGCTCTCTTGGTCAAGACTCTTCCGACGCCTTTCAACTCCCTCTTGATGCGACACTCGCCCTCCCTCTCTGAGCACTCCGCACAGGATCCCGATGGATTCGTCACCGAGACTATTGAGCCGATCATCAACAAAGACCCCGAGACATCGTCGGCATATCGTGGAGTCGACCAAGATAGTAGAGTCCCTCCATCGAGGTACGGAATTCCTTTCAAGCTGCGCTTCCTTTCTCCGCGCCGCCCCTGCCTCTCCTTCTACCTTGGCCTCTGACTGATGATACTGGTTGTTAGTGACTTTTTGAACAAAAAGGTCATCATTAGAGAGCATGTAGACGCCTTCTTCGAGCACGTATATCCGATCCCAGGAATGGGAATTATCCATCGCGCTTCTCTCATGCGAACTTGGCTCGATGGAAGCCACAACCCAAGGTTACTGCAGGCTCTCTGTGGTGTTGCAGCGCGGTTCACAGCCCTCTCACGACCAGCCATGGCTGCCGAGGGCCAAAGGTGGCTAGAAGAAGCCGAAGCCCATCTCTTGCATCGATCCACCGAGCCCCTGAGAACAGATATTGCAGCGCTTATACTAATTGCGTTTGATCACTGCGCCTCGCGAAGATTTCTTAGGCATGTTGGGACTCTGGCGTGCGTTACAAAGCTTGCCTTTATCATGAAACTGAACAGAGAAGACCCAGACGCGGGATTCGCGCCCCAGGAGTGGAGGAGAAGGTTGATGTGGGCGTTATGGACCATGGACACGTTGTGCTCGGGTCGACGAAACGATTCGCCCTGCTGTCCCACAAACATGATGCGTATTCGGCTGCCTTGCAACGAGAGGTCATTCAACTTAAACATTCCTGTCATGGTATGGAGGCTAGAGCCTGGTCGGTTCAATATGGGCTCGAACGCGGGTGGGCTTGCAACGTATTTGATATCGATCATGGATATCTGGCGGAGGATTCAGGAGTGAGCTACGCTTGCAACCCATAGATGTGTCGGGGATTTGCGCTAATCATCAATGCCAGAACCCTCAACTCCTTCGATGAAGACGGCGATAGAGTTAACAATTCCACCCCAGCCGGCACTGGTAGGTTCGCTGGCCTGGTGCTGGCCTTTGAGCAAGAACTGGATCAACACGTTGCGTCTTTGCCCGAAAACTACATCATGAACAGCCGAAACCTCTACAGCCGACTCTACTTGCCCTCGCGCACGACATTTGTTATGCTGCACGTCTGGTATCATCGTACATATTGTGATCTCTACCACTTGGTGATGGAAAAGATGCCAATAAGGGTTCAAACCCAATCAACTACCGGGTCTGACTCGTCAATACTGGAGCGCTACCGGCACTTCTATCTCCAACATGCAGCATCCATGTCGGCTCTCTTCTCTACGCTACTACAGGCTGATGATTCAGTGTGCCTAACTGACCCATCTCTGGCCAACTGCTCTCTCGCCGCTGCGAAAGGCATATTCTTTTCCCAATATTGGACCGGCAGTATTTTGACCAACGAAGAGCGGAGTGAGCAACTTCGACACTGCGCGTCAATACTAGAGAAGCCTGCTGAAGTGTACCCTACGACAAGACTGGCCATGGAGGATATCCTTCAGCTCCATTCTCGTCTTGCCCAGAACCAGTCTTTGGAAGAGTATGTACAATAAGCTTGTTGCCATTTCATGCCGCCTAACAAGAATAGGGTGCCGTTTTCCACGAGCTACAACCTCGCCGACGAGATCTCTCGACTTCAATTCCCTGCCGAGGACCCTGATCTAAGACAGAACCCAAGGACACCAAAGCTGAATACTCCGGCTGTCCAAAATGAGCATGCTCCAGCACAAAGCCTGCGAACGGACGAAACCTCAAATCCAAGGATGATGGAAACCTCCGATATAACCTCGACGGCTATACCTGGAGGCCCCTGTAGCCGATCCGATAACAAGTGGCTTATTCAACTATCGGGAAACTCTGATGGACGTGGACCAAATGGAGCAAGAGATTTGGTCCATTCCGGGCTTCGAGGTGTTTGACGTAGGCTTGGGTTGGTTAGATAGGGGCGGCATGGAAGTAAACTATACCCATTGCCATGATTAGCACAACGAAGGCCGTACGCAGTTCGGCTACTACAAATATAACAATCATCGCCACAATGTGTTGATCGGCATATCATACGTGAAGAAACTATAGTCAATCCTACCCTTTGAAGAGAAATACCAACACGATCACCAAGTATGAGGAGACGGTAGAGTCAGTTAACCAGTCCCCAGTTACCTGTGGCGCTGCAGGTGTCATATCACAATATATTCTGGCATTGCTCTGCTGAGCCTAATCAATCTCGTCCACCATGTACCCCATATCTTAATTACAAATCTGTCCGTGGCATTACTCATTCAACGTTAGTTGGTTGATAAGGATAACCCCCATCTGTCGTGTAAAAAGCTATAAATACCGGCTACTGCCCGTTCAGCCACATCCATATTACATTGATACTAAATTGCACTCAACATGGCGTCCCTCAAGTCTTCCTTATTTTACGGTGCCGCTGCCATTAATCTTCTCATTATTCCTAAGCAGCTCAAGGTCGGTGCAACCAATGTCTCGAGCGCCATTCAAACCATTCCCGAAGACTCCCCAGTCGTGAAGAGGGGCAAGGAGGTTGTCGGAACTACATGGGACCTAACAAATGGAAGCCTCTTTATTCTTGGTATGTAGAAACCTAACTTCCGTATATCTACATATCTAATTTCCAACACATGTAGCTCTACTCAACTATCGTTGGGCCAAGACGGGTGGACCTGGATCCTTGGAGGAGAAGCTGATGATAGTGGCGAGCGCCCTATCGGGATGGTATGTGGGAGTGCAATACTTCAAGATTGGGATGTACATCCCTCTTAGCGTTCTCTGGGTTGCGCCCGTTGACAGTTTGGTGGCATGGCTGTGCTAAATTTGAAGGCGATCTTGGGAGATGGAGCAGTTCCCCATAGAGTAGCAACTACTCAATGACACTCAGTTATAAGCATCTTGCCAGAGAGTCCCCTTGGCGTCATTGCATATTTAATGTCTCTAACCATAATGGCATAACTTGCCCTCATTTCCAGCGGTCCTGAGCCACCAAACCCATGCCATAGCGGGCTTCCGTGAACGATTAACTACCATGAAGCAACAGCGTAACACCGGTGCGAGGAGACTGGGATCTATATCATTCTCAGTTAGTGTGGCGACTCTGGATCCTGACAAATGCTGGCCGCTCATTCCTGAATTTGATCCAAAACCCCCGACAGCCCCGACATCCCCGATATCCATTCCCTGACAGATCTGTCGTCATTATCAATCAGATTCCCTGCAATCTCACAGGTAAGTTCGGGGTGGCTCTGAAGGGTCCTCATCTTCATGAGCGCCCTGTTCCGCGGCGTTGGGTGCAGCTCGATTTAGACCGTCCTCTGGCAACTTCCCAACGGGGCATTCCAGCTTGTGGCTACGGTTTCTCCAGGTTTCTTCTTTTCCTGGTCCCGGAATACGTCGGTTCTGATGAGGGTCGTGGTTCACATACCTTCCTTGGCCGGCATCCTTGGTGTCGCCTTGATACTTCTTCAGGACAAGAACCTACTCGCCCTCACGGCATATTGTTAGCTCCTTAGCATTACTGGAGCAGCCATCATCCTGAATTAGTCCATCGTCGCCTCTAACTTTGCTAGACATTCGATGCGCATGACAGCGGATGGTACCATCTTCGTCTGTTACGCAGCTGGAAACGTCATTGGACCTTTCATGTTCAGTCCTAGCGAGGCACCACGCCACACCACTGCTCTGAAGGCTCTATGCGACATCTACGCTAGCTCCATGTTATTTACTGACGTTACCGGCGCTCTGATGTTTTGGGAAAATAGGAGAAGGGACGTGGTTGTCGCCGGAGCTATGGATAGACAAATTGCGGCGAACGAGATTGGCTTCCAGGATCAGACAGACGGGGAGAACTGTCACTTCAGGCACAAGTTGTAGTAAAGCATAACACGCTAAGCACTGCTGTGACTAGATGCCTGCTTGGAGGAGATGAGGGTGCTTGGTATGTCTTGCCTCTGGGGGTGAATTAGTAATTCCCCCGAAGGCCTGTCCTTTTCGTACTAGATCAGACCTCGCCAGTGTGGAGCATGGGATTCATTTCCAGAGGTCGGCTGAAATGTCACCGCGGCGAGATGTTGAAGAGGTGGACAACTCGGTGCTGAGTTAATCTCTTCGCGGTAAATATGGTAGAGAAGTATAAGTAACAACAGCACTTGAGCCATGATTACCTTCGCAGAAGAGAAGGTCATCTCACCTCCTTGGTCCACACTCGTTGCGTGTCTTGTCTTGAGCTCACAATTTTAGTTGGTACCATATTCTACTCTTGAACTATGAACAACAGCTGCAGCGACTCCGAAGCCTGTGCTGCATTTACTGGAGCCAGCCTCTAGGTCAGGAAGGGGACACCAGACAAACTACAACGCCGCAAAGTTGGGCAGATGACCCTGTAAACACCGCGAACTGGACTCTTCCTAAGAAAATATACAACACCCTTGTTCCGGCGTTGCTCTGTCTGACAATGTTAATAGCCCTCTCATCAGAATTCACCACTCGTCTAACAAGGACTCTGTCTGCCACAGATCCTTCGGGGTGGCTGCTTACTCACCCGCTCGCACTTTGGTCCAACAGGAGTTCGATATCAGCTCGTCTCTCTCAATACTCCCATTTAGTCTCTACGTTTATGGGCTTGCGTTGGGTCCTGTGATTTCGGCGCCCCTGAGTGAGACGTATGGCCGGTGCTTCGTATACGTCTTCATCACGCCCATTTCGCTCATCTCTACCGTCGGTGCTGGGTTCGCGAAAAACTTGACTACTCTCACCGTGTGCCGATTCTTCGCAGGCGCTATTGGATCTTCTCCTTTGGCTGTTGGTGCCGGCACTATCATGGACATCTGGGGGGGCAAGCACAACACCCAGGCAATGGCATTATTCTTCGTCACGGCATTTCTTGGGCCCGCATTGGGCTCCCTGAGCGTAGGATGGGCTATGGAATACAAGAACTGGCAGTGGTCTCAGTGGATTACATTGTTTCTTGGGGCCTCGGCCTGGATACTCGCCTTGGGTGCTCAAGAGACCTACGCCTCCCCCCTCATCCGCCGTCGCGCCAAAGAAGCAGGTTTGCCTGTTACTCCGCGGGCTATCTCTGGCGGTCTTGCAGGATTGAGAGAGCTACTCACTGTGACACTCACAAGACCACTGCACATGCTCGTCACCGAGTCCATCGTCTGTCTTTGCTCCCTCTACACGGCCTTCACATTTTCAGTCTTGTTCTGCTTCTTGACGGCGTTCCCCATCATTTACCGAGACACGTATGATTTTTCATCAGGGCAAAGCGGCCTGGTGTTTCTCGGCATCGCCGTTGGCTGCATCATTGGGGCAGCGTTATTCATCCTTATCGATCTCATCGTCCACACTAAGAAGCCGCATAGATATTCAGACCCTGAGCAACAACTATGGGCCGCAATGCTTGGGAGTGTTTTGATACCCCCGGCTCTTTTTGGTTTGCCTGGACTGCCCAGCCCGGAATTCATTGGATGGTCAACATTGTCGTTGCCGGGGTTTTTGGGTGTTCTAATATCCTCATCTTTGTACGCTACCCCCATGTCTGACTGACTCATGTTCACTGCTTGCTGACCCTTCTATTTCCTCTTTGGAGGTCTCTTGTGTTCTCTATCTCACAAACGTATACGGGGCGCAGTATGGAGCGTCTGCCTTGGCCGCGAACGGAGTGCTGCGTTAGGTGTTGGGGGGGCCATTTCCGCTTGTTGTTTTGCCTAGTAAGTTAATATGCTATCGAGATTCCATTATGCTGTAATGCTAAATCACAGCAGTGTACCACAATCTCGGATTTAGCTGGGCTGGGAGTCTGCTTGGCTTCTTTGCGGCTGGATTTGCTCTTGTCCCGTGTATCTTTTACAAGTTTGGGCATAGAATACGAAAGGCTAGCCCTTATACGTTGTAGAATTAGCAGAGGAGGATTTCTACCCGCCCTCCTAGTCATATATGCCCTGAATTCCTCGTGCTAGACAAGACTAGAGAACTGCCCCTACCGTCGGAGTACGCATTCAAGGCTGTGTAAATAATCAGCCTGTGCTCATATCGTTATATTTCTGCACCTTGGAAACGGAAATGAGACCCCTGACTTCGGGGACCTTCCCGGCAACTCATCGGGCTCTTGGGGGGCAATGACCTGCATACAGCCGCCCCCGAGCTCCGGCTTGGCGGATTTTAGCACCAAGATAGGAAGGATTCACAGTAGCTAATCTGTGGGTAAGAGCGGGTCTGTCTCATTCTGGCGGCTGGAGCTTTCCAATGACTGACACCCTGAGACGCCCTGAGGCAATCCTTTCGTCGAGCGCGGGGAACGCGCTCTAGGAGCTGTAACCTTTGATTGCTACGTTGTTGGACTCTCCTACTTCTGTCTTTTCCTTTCGTTTCTTGAGATCATCTTTTCTTGTATTCTTCCTTTCTTGAGGTACTGGCTGGTCCATTCTCACATTTTCACCATCTGCTCTGGGAGCAGTTTACGCACTCTTTAACTCAACTTCTGCTTCTCTCTTTTTAACCCACCTGCAAAATGTCAAGCACCGCTGGGCAGCTGACAACGCTGCAGCTGCTACGGAAGCAGCTCTCCCTTCCCAAGTTGCTCTTTCACCTCCTCTTCTGGGGTGCTCACTGGGCAACCTTTGCTTATGGCTGGTATGACTTGATAATAACAACTTTGATGTAGTAACTGACTTTAATACCAACACTGGCATCCACAGGTGGAAGCAGGTATCTGATCCACGCCTAGCTCCCCTCAACACCACGCTTTCCTGGTCGATCTGGATATCCCGAGGCGCTGATCTGGTCCTCTCCTGGGATACCACGTTGATCCTGTTGCCCGCATGCCGGACTATTGTGCGTTTCATTCGACCAAAGATCAAGTGGTTGCCTCTAGACGAAAATGTCTGGTTTCACCGACAGGTCGCGTATGCATTGTTGCTATTCACGATCGTCCACACGGCGGGCCACTACGTAAAGTATGTTGAGTCTTGCTCGTTAAACTCTGACTCGAGTGCTCGAGGCATTGCTGACCTGTCTGTTCCAGTTTCTACACCATCGAGCGGACACAAGTTAGACCCCTCAAGGCTATCGATATCCATTATAAGGAACCCGGGGGTATCACGGGCCATATTATGCTTCTCTGCATGCTGTTGATGTATACTACCACCCACGTCCGAATTCGTCGTCAATCCTTCGAGACCTTTTGGTATACCCATCATCTGTTCATACCGTTCCTTCTTGGCCTCTATACCCATGCGGTGGGGTGCTTTGTCCGCTATTTTCCCGACGCATACTCCCCATTTGCTGGCAAAGATTACTACGATCATTGCTTGGGATACCTCGGATGGCGTTGGGAACTGGTCGCTGGCGGTCTTTACCTCTTGGAGAGGTTATATCGTGAGGTTCGAGCTATGAGGGACAGCCCCAGCTGAAGACGTTTTCGATAACGAGATAGCCATCCTAATTGGAGCGGGGATAGGCATCACGCCATGGGCCTCGATCTTGAAGAATATTTGGCACATGCGGAATAGTGATAACGGTCTCGAGCGTCTGCGGCGTGTCGAGTTTATCTGGATGAGTCGAGATGTGACTTCGTTTGAATGGCTCCAATCGCTGCTTAGTTCTCTCGAAGACCGGCCGGCTGAAATCCCAGTAGCGTCAACCCACCAGTTCCTTCGGATTCATACCTTCTTAACGCAAAATCTCGATGTAGATACGGCGCAGAACGTCATTCTAAACACGGTTGGATCCGATATGGATCCTTTAACTCAACTGAAGGCTCGAACGAATTTTGGACGGCCCGACTTCCGAAGAATATTTACAGGCATCCGAGATGGTATCGTCGACAGAACATATCTTCGTGGACTTGAGGGAAGAATGAGGACTCGCGTAGGCGTTTATTTCTGTGGCCCTTCGGTTGCCGGTAAAAATCTTTCTCCAGTCTCTCCCCGTGATCCAACTAACATTTTTCATAGCTCGTGAAATCAAATCAACATGCAAGCAGGTCTCTGATGTTGATGTTGAGTTCAAGTTCTGGAAAGAACATTTTTGAGCTTGGTGGAGGCTTGGTTGTTAGATACCGGATAAAAGTACATGGGCTTATCAGATTTATGACAGCTCTCTAGCCGCTAGGTTCCTTTAATAAACCTCCATATTGTACTACACTTGTTATGGACAATGTCAGATCATGCCACCCTCAAATCTCCCCCTCGCCTCTGCCTTACGTGGCGTCGTTATCAACAGTTCATCCTCTCGCAAGAACTTTACCATTACTAACTCAGACTGCATCGCTAACAGATCAGTTCCACCATGAGCAGTTCATTTGTCAGAGCGAAACCCCAGACCCTTGCGCTTCCCGACGGTCGCATCTTATTCTTTGGCGTCTTCGGCGCTGGTAGGGACACACAGCCTGGGGCTGAGAACCACCCAGTCGTCTTCTACTTCCCCGGCATCCCTAGCACCCACGACGAGGCGCATATGATGCATAATGCTGCCCTCGAACGTGGCCTTCAGGTTGTTGCCCTTGACCGTCCTGGCTATGCAGGCTCTACACCTCAGCCTGGTCGGCAATTCCTCGATTGGCCGTCTGACGTCCAGGCGATCGCCGACCGCTTCTCTATCACCCTATTTGCTATAATAGGCGTCTCTGGGGGAGGGCCGTACGCTTTGGCATGCTTGCGGTCCCTGCCGAAAGATCGGCTCACTGGCGTTGCCCTCTGCGGCAGCGTCTATCCAGTTTCGTTTGGACTCGCAGGTATGAAGTTTCTAAACCAGCTTTTGCTTCGCACCGCTCCATGGGTTCCCTCTCTTCTTGCCTGGATCGTGGATTATACCCAATCCTCAGTCGCACGAGATGAGGAACACCCCGAAGTCTACGTGAACAAGATGATGGAGCTCATGAAGAGCATACCCGCCGCAGACCGCGTCATCTTTTACGACAACATTGGTGGTTACAGGGATGCCATCGTTGCGAGCTCCCGCGAAGCTTTGAAACCAGGCGGCCAGACGTTTGCCCAGGAGTATGCATTGCTGGGGAGTGATTGGGGGTACAAGATTGAGGAGATACAAGATGCAGACCGTCTTGTCATTTGGCATGGTACAGAGGATATCCACGTGCCAATTGCCATGGCTGAAAAGGCCAGTCAGCTGCTTCCAAATGCTGAGCTGAGGCGTCTCGAAGGAGACGGACACGTTGGTCCTATTCTTCGAGGGGCTGAGATTCTGGATGTGATAAAGGGTAGGCTCGAGAGGTCTACACAGTAGGTAGTTGTCCAAGCAGGCCCTTCTTCCTCGTTAGCTGCTTTGTTCAGAAACTATTCAAGACCAAGACCGTGCTAAGATGACGCCAACAAATGTGGTTCAAACTACCTTCTTGGGACGTCAGACCACGGGCTACCTAATTAGAAGAAGTCCGATGCACCAATGTCAGCAGGTCGCATTAGCGTGTGGGGCCAGCAACCTGCTGATGATCACCTCGCGTTGCCATCACTGCATCTTGCCCTCTGACTGGATGGTTCAGATGTGGCTCGAGGACTTCAACATCTATGAGGAACCCTTTTTGCAACATGGATGGAAAACAAAAAGCCTCGCTCTAATCATAAATAGCTGATCCCTCCAATAAATCAACGTGCCCATCCATTCCTTCGATCAACACGCACAACCAGTCCGGACAGTCCAAGCTTCACCAATCCAAGCCAACCATCATGTCTCTTTTCCAACCTCCACCAAAGCCAAGCTCCCCAATGGGCTACCATCGCGTTCTCTCTCCTAACGCGGCAGTCAAGGTCTCTCCCATATGTCTTGGTGGGATCAGCATCGGCAACAGTTGGGCCGAGTACACAGGTAAAAACCAAGACCCCTTCGAGTTACTCGACGCATTTTTCAAGATCGGAGGCAACTTTATCGACACCTCAAACGTTTACAACTCTGAGGACTCAGAGAAGCTCATCGGGCAGTGGATGGAGGAACGCGGAGTCAGGGATCAAATGGTCATTGCTACCAAGTACAGTGCTCACTATCGTGCCCACGATAGGGAGAATACTCCTCTCCAGAGCAACTTCCTCGGAAACTCCGTCAAGAGCATGCACGTATCAGTCCGGCGTAGCTTGGAAAAGCTAAGGACTGACTACATCGATATTCTGTACGTGCACTGGTGGGACTTTGCCACTTCGGTCGAGGAGGTCATGAGGGGACTGCATGCCCATGTCATGGCTAAAGAAGTACTTTACTTGGGCATCTCAGACACCCCAGCTTGGATAGTGGTCAAGGCAAACGCCTGTGAGTTCTGCCTGGTCCTCGACTAGATCCATCTCTGACATGGTTATAGATGCAAGGCAACACGGGCTTACCCCATTCTCGGTCTATCAGGGCAAATGGAACGCTGCATTTCGCGATATGGAGGATGAGCTCATTCCCATGTGTGAGGACCAGGGGATGGCAATAGTACCTTGGTCTGCACTTGGAAGTGGCCAGCTGCTTTCTGCAGAACAAAGGCAAGAAAGGGAAAGTGATCCGGATGTTCTCCAAACGACCCCAAGCGAGAAAGATCTTGCGGTGTCTAGAGCACTAGAAAAGATTGCACATGAAAAGGGAACATCATTTCAGGCAATAGTAAGTGGACATTTAAACTGCTGACTGGCAATTTACTAACCAAGTCAATCATTAGGCCCTTGCATATTTGTTCCATCAGTCGACGTATGTCTTTCCGATTGTTGGTGTCAACACTGTCGCTCACATCAACGCCATGCCTAATGCGTTGCGTGTGGATCTCTCCAAGGACGACATTGACGCCATTCATGAAGCATCACCATATGATCCCGGGTTTCCAATGAGCTTCTACTTCTCTTGGACAAAGCCTCAAAAGTATGATCTCTCTCTCACGGCTGCGAATCACAATCAGATTCAGATGGGTGCTTGGATCGATGTTCCGCCGAAATCTCTGGTGAGTACCTACCCTGCAAGAACACTGTTGGACTGAAGCTCACCACCGGCAGCCTTACCGTCCCCGACGTAGCTAGATGAAGTATGCACAGTACCTAGATTATATGGAAGAATGCTTCCAAAGCGAATTTCGCGCGCTGTGTAGTACATATGGTGGTGATATAGGGTGTTTCTATTCAGCAAATATACACTATTGACCTTACCCTCCCCATGGATGGTCACTCAAACACCCTTTCGAATCCCTTTAGAGCCTCTTTGCTATACGTGGTTGGTAATAGGTACTTGAGTATCTCTGTTTTTGTTTTGTCAGGAAGTTTAGAGATGATTCATCATCCTCTGATTCCCGCTTGTTAACAAAGCGGTCTTTAGCGAGGCGACAGGCTCCCCCGCAAAACTACCTCGTAAGAGTACGCAGTAGGAAATAACCGGATAGTACGTACTAGCTTACGCGTTTTATGCGGAAAAAAAAAAGAAAGCAACCCTATGGCTGCCTGTTTAGACCTCGGTCTGCCTTAAACGAGCGCGACGTCGCTATTGTTTTAGCATCTCTAGACGACAGAGCCAATAGGAATAAGTCAAGGTTACTTAAAGCCCTTATTCTGTGGCCTAATAATCCGTTGTAAGGGATCCATAGACGCGACAATTGACATCAGAGTAAAGCCATGATTGCTTAATATACGAGCGGTTCGTAAAAAGTTCCATCGCTTTCCGTCCGGGTTGGGATGTGGCTGTGAATCCTCCCTTGCAAGTTCAACCTGACCCTTGTTTTCATCGTTCCACTTTTCCGAAAGGATTTAGCCAGGGGGGTTTTGCACCGGCAGATCTTTTCGAGCACACCAAGCGGTGGACGATCGGTGAAGCGAAGGATTCAAGCAGTGGAGGCGCAGTAAGGCGAAGGATTCAAACTAAGGGGAATTTAGGCGAAGCATTATGTTTATACAAGACTTAAAAAGGGAGCATGTCGCATGATTCATTTTCATATTCACTAGCCTAGCTACTCTACTTGTCTCCTCTATACGTCTTCAACATGCGTGTCCAATCGAGTGTCGCCTTTGGCCTTTGGGCTGGCGTTGCCGCAGCTGCCCAAGGTCCTTGTGGCACCTCGCCTTCCAGCCACGCCTTGAGGGCTGTAACCGAGAACTTGAAGGGAGACATGGAGATTCGAGGCGCGAGAAAGCATGTCACCATCAAAACTTATGTCCATGTTATTGGAGCAAGTGATAAGGAGGAAGATGGGTATATTACTGTGAGTTTATTCACTGAGAAACCCGATAACTCATACTTATCCTTTATTTACAGGACGAAACTGTCAAGGGCCAGATCGATCTGCTAAACAAGAGCTACAAACCTTGGGACTTTTCTTTCAAATTGATCGAGACTACCAGGTCTATTAATGAGTCCTGGGCTGACACTCCCGAGGGCAGCCCTGCTGAGGACCCCACTGAGCCCGACTTTAGAGCAGCCCTTCGGAAAGGAAGCTACAAGGATTTGAATCTCTTCTATATTAAGGATATGGTGTCAGGTGGAAAATGTGAACTGCCCATCCCTAACCCCACAAGTCAAGACATCATCAACGATGGCTGCCTCATGAAGCCCGAACATCCTGGTCAGCTTCCCCCAACTTATGGTTTCGTTACTGTCCATGAAGTGGGTCACTGGCTTGGTCTTGAGCACACCTTTCAGAATGGCTGCGAGGAACCAGGAGACGAGGTCGACGATACTCCTGCCGAGGCGTATCCAGTTGGCGGTGACAAATGTCCCGAGCCAGGCCGCGATACTTGCCCCGATCAGCCAGGTCTGGACCCAGTCGACAACTACATGACCTACGTTAGTCCGTGAGTCTTGACCTATTCCGTGAGTTTCAAAGTTGAGCGACTAACAGAGAGTAGCGATTGCGGTCCTCAGAAGTTCACACCCGGACAAGCCAAGCGAATGCACAGTCTTTGGAAGAAGCTGCGCGCAGACTGCAAGTCCAAGGCCTAAGAAGGAGAAAACCAATGTATCTCTCAACTGCCGTCTTGATGAGGTGGAAGAGAACCAGGAGACGAGGTACGTAACACGTTGCGTCCCACGTCGAGCCAGCCAGAGTAAATGAAACTAATCTGCGAGCGTATAGAGTGTCATAGGTTGACTGGACCCGCTTTTCAGAGACAAAGATAACGCGAAGGTGAAGGTGATCAGGAGCAAGCAAGAGTAGATCTGCAGTCCAAGACTTTCGTCAACAAGTAGCGCAAGACTCACCCAGCAGTAGACTGCAGGCCTGTAATAGATGACATGTATTATTGAAAAAGAATGAGTTCGTCTTGATACCATGAGCTGAAATAGATGCTGCCATTATGATGCAGACCTACCTTCTATCTCACCAAGGTCCCATATCTCTCCTGCAACAATGACTGAGTTTGGTGGTTGCCTCTGTAGTAGTCACGTGCATGACAGGATTCTGTCCTCAAGGTTTAGATGAGAATTAGGGAGCCCTGGTCTGCAACGACCCCGTTATTTCCCCGAACTCGCCGATAAGCATACCTGGTTTTTTCACTATAACCGTTCGGTTCCCCCCCATGAGTGATAAGAGTTGGAACTTAGAACCGTTGCTCATTTCCAACTTCAGTCCAAAATTCCTCAACATCATGGCAGACGCGCCACTAGTAAACCCGATCTCGGTCAGTATATGTAAAATGGAATGAATTAAGAAGAAATCGCACATCTTGGACAATAACTAACCATCCTATCCTAGTGCAAAAGGTGCAGAGTTAAAAAGGTCGGTGCTCTTATGCCCTCAGCCAGGCTCAACTGACGCGTCAAGATCCGCTGCGACCGCCGCTTGCCTGGATGCAACAGGTGCTAGGAGCAAGGTGCTGAATGTGTTTATGTACGTCGGGTGCCGAGGAAGCCAGTCACGACGACCGGGACCGAGTAGGGTGAGTTGTGTGACTTGACTTGGTGAATACACAAGTTGACATACTAGATCCATTGAGGCTACCTCGGACACAATTTTACAGCGATTGGATCGGATTGAACAAAACTGCTAATTCCAGAATCTTTACAGGCTACACGACGAGTCGCCCGAGTTCGAGGCGTCCCCCGAAGAGGCATATCAACACCGATCGGAGCTAGACTCTGCTCTCGACGGGGGCGACAGTATTGAATCGGACCCTCCATTTCCATCTATGCCCTTAACTTCTAGGTCTGGTGGTAATCTTGTTCCCGAGAACACAGGGTCATTATCTACCACACTAAATCTAGGTGCACCTTTGCCTTTCCTTCGGTATGCTGTGAATGAAGTTCAACGGCGTGTAGGTGAGCGCCATAATTCTCCCAGTTCAACTGTGGGAGAGCCTATTGATCCGGGATTAGCAAAGACATGGATACACAGTGAGTGATTGCTCAATTCAAACCGAGATGCATTGCTAATAATGCTACTTTAAGGCTACTTCGCTCACTTATCCGAAGACCTCTTCCCAGCCTTATTAAACATCCAGCTCATACAACTCATGCCTGATATCATCGGGTTGCCCAATGTCCATCTCGATGCAGCCAATATCGTAGTTTATTATTGCATTCTATACCATGGCTGCTCTCTTCGTCGCCAGTTCACATCAGTCTCTGACAACGCAAAAACCATGAGCAGGCTCTATCATCAGTGTCTGGACGCAGCTTCAGCCTGGGAGTCACAAGCAACTGGGACAACCACGGACTTTATCGCCGCCTTCTTCATGGTAGTATTCTATTTTACTCGGATTTTATTGTTGCTGATTCAAGTTCGCCAGGTACGAGTAGCCGCCGAGCGTTTTGACATCGAACTGAGCTGGAACATGTTCAAACTCGGGTGTCAATACGCCGAGAAGATCGAATCTCGCCGGCTTGACAATGATCCCAATTCAAACTCAACAAACTTGGATAACTCTGTACTAAATGCAGGCCGAAAAGGCTTCTGGGAGCTGGTCACCATGGATGTGTATTTCCGTCTAATTCATAACAAGCCACCAGCTATAATGGCTTGCCGACCGGATGCAAAAGTAAATCTTCCATGGCTTGCTGGCCCTGGATCGCAAGTAGGGGAAGAGACGACAACAACAATTCGGTTCTTGATCGACTCCCGACGGACCTTTATACTTATGGAATTTTTCCAGTTGTTGGAGGATTCTAAAGCCAGACCTGAACCAGAGCTTGTGTCGAAAACTGAGGCGCTTTGCCGCGACATTGAGACATTGTGTACGAGCAGTGGGGGATTGTAAGAAGTCCAGCCTTGGAACCATCGATAATGGTAAGTTAACTCTGCGAAAATAGGACTCCTGGGTTAGGAGGATGATCGAATCTGACGGTCAGCTATGGACGATTGCTGGTGTTGCTTTGGAAGGATACAGTTGTATAATTTTCATGCTCCGTCGCGCCATCCGTGTCCGTTCCGGCATTCCCGAGGACCAGGAACTTGATCCTGAAGTTACCAATCACTCGTTGGTACTCAATGCATCTCGGTATATTCTCGAGATAGTCGCCCTTCTTCTGGCGGCTATTCCCTCCATGGGTACTGTTGCGGTCACGTTTGTTGTCCTTCAAGTACACATACCATTTGCATGTTTGGACACCTATCTACTGCAATCAGTCGCGCGGCAAGAGTTTGAAACAGACACTGCCTTACTTGAGAGGGTAGCCGAGGGCCTTGGAGTGATATCAAGAGACATAGAGGAACTGGTGCCCCTTACGGCGGCCATTGAGGAACTGAAAGCTAGGATGCGAAACAGAGCAGGGGATAATGGGTTGAAATAATTTCGGTCTCTATTCGAAAAAGGAGAGGCTGATCGAGCAGATAACACAAACATCTTCAGCCATGCTTTGAAACACCATTCTTTTGGATCCCTTCCCACCTCTCAAAATTTCCAGCTTCTAGTCCAAAAAGATCCAATAACCGCCCAACCATTTGATCCAAAATATCATCCACCGAACTCGGCTTCGTGTAGAAGCCGACCACTGGCGGCGCGATAATGGCCCCTGCGCGAGTAACCTCCATCATATTCCTCAAGTGAATCTCGCTAAGCGGTGTCTCTCTGACTGACAAGACCACCCTCCGCCGCTCTTTAAGACAGACATCGGCGGCACGTGTGATGAGATCGTCACAGATGCCTGCGTTGATGGCAGCAAGCGTCTTAACCGAGCAAGGCGCGACAATCATACCGTCGACGAAGTATGAGCCACTTGCTATAGGCGCTGTGAGATCACATGAGTTGTAGGAGTAGTCTGCTAGAGCGCGGACCGCGGCTGGTGTGTAGTCGGTCTCGTATTTGATGGTTTCAGCGGCCCATTTGCTGATGATGAGGTGGGTTTCGATGTTGAGGTGGCGAAGAATGGAGAGGATGTGGATGCCTATGGCAGCCCCAGTTGCACCGGTTATGGCCACAACGATTCTCTTTCTGGTGATCTGTCCCATTTTCTTGGATGGGTCAAGGCGTGTCAGGATGATGAAGTGTGGGTGAAACAATGGAACATGAACTGTCGGGCGAAGAGACCAAAGTAGTGAATTGATCTCAAAGCGTCAGATAAAATGTGATGATTGCAAAACACAGGAGCAAGAGCAGGGTTCCGATGGGGTTCTAATATAGGGGTCTAATATAGAGACGCACTTAAGGCGTCGGCCACATGATCCTGTTGTTTCCAAGATATGGTTTCGGGTGCTCGGCGAACTCGGAGCGGCCCACATTTTGAACCGCCCGAGAGGGACCCACCCCGAGCCTCGGGTTGTTCGGCGGACTCGGAGGGATCGGCGTGCCTTGACAATGGAACCTCAAACACCACGCGGATGGGGCAATGGACATCTCTGGCTTCACGGCTATAAGAAGGAGGTGGGGGCTTGTTCTGTGATTGCCTTTGGTCGCATCGTCACCACTCTTATCCACAACCCTACCTACAAATATCGACGACTATCTTACCCAACACCATGTCCTCTCAAGATCTTCCACACATGAACTTCCGCGCCTACGTCAAGGCCCTCGAAGCAGATGGAGACATTGTACAGATCAACGAAGAATGTGACCCCCATCTCGAAGTTGGAGCAATCATACGCAAAGTCGTCGAGAGAGACGAAAAGGCTCCTCTCTTCAATAAACTCAAAGGCCAAGACGAGAATGGCCTGTGGAGGATACTCGGCGCCCCCAATTCGCTCCGATCCGACCCGAAGCAGCGTTTTGGCAGACTTGCTAGACACTTAGCATCGTGTTCAAAGTTGATGTGTACGCCAATTAATAGTAGTTTGGCAATTCGCCGAGATTCTACATCTAAGCTACCTGAACTACCGTATAACTCCTGATAGGTTAACTAATGCCAATAGCCATAAGTTAAACTTTTCTACCTTAGTTAAGACTAAAACCTTCCTCCTCCTAATAGGTTAAGTCACTCGAGTGGCTTAAAACCTTAATCCCCCTTAAGCTCTAGTAATATATCCTCTAAGACCTATCCTTAATAGCTAGCTTTTTTATTTTAATACTTTAGGAATTTTATTACTAATTTAATAAATAATATTAATTATAATAAGCTATTAACCTAGCTTATATTATTTTATATAATAATAATAAAAAAATATCCCTTAAGCTTTATAGCTATAAGCTCTTTAAGTTATTA